>CAUYQG010258367.1:0-19640 GCA_963574415.1 Tarsius wallacei
AGTTGGTGTTTAGAGCTTTTAGGAATCGCCACACTGCTTTCTACAGAGGTTGCACTAGTTTACACTCCCACCAACAGTGTAGATGTGTTCCCTTTTCGCCACATCCTCTCCAGCAACTGTTATTTTTTGAGTTATTGATAATTGCCATTCTGACTGGAGTTAGGTGGTATCTCAAAGTGGTTTTGATTTGCATCTCCCTGATGATTAGTAAGGTTGAACATTTCTTCATGTGTCTGTTGGCTGCTTGGATGTCTTCCTTTGAGAAGTGTCTGTTCATATCTTTTGCCAATTTTATAATGGGGTTGTTTGTTTTTTTCTTTTCCACACGTTTGAGTTCCTTGTAGATCCAAGATGTTAAGCCTTTGTCAGACCTGGAGTTGGCAAATACTTTTTCCCAATCTGTAGGCTGTCTCCCTGCTGTCTTGATGGTTTCTTTGGCTTTACAGAAGCTAGTGTTTTCTTTTTTTAAAATAAGACAATATAAAAGGAGACAATGTCAATTCATTCAAACTGGGACAAAAAATATTTTCTTAAAATCCTGATACATGTGTCGTGTTATTTTTGTTTGCTTGTGTGTTTGCCTGTTTGGATTTAATTTGTGATTCTGTGAGTAATTTCCCACTTGATTAGCTTTGCTGTGATTCTCCTGAAGCTGGAATTGGGGTTCTGATACCAAATAACATGCCAATATCAGGAAAAAAAAAAAAAAAACCAACAACAATGAACAAGCAAACAAACTCTGCTCAGAATCTGAAAGGAGACATTATTAGTCACAAAAGATTGCCTGCTGCATTTGTACTCATTTGTATGGGCAAAAACCCTGAGTGTCTAGATAAAGATCCCCAAATTATTGTGTCCAAATCAGTACTGGGTTGACTTTGCCAGAATGCAAATTATGATATTCGCTGCCATTGTGTGTCAATTAAAGATAAAATGTGAATTCCTATTGCAATATGCTCCTATTGGCATAGCATCTGGATTTCTCTAAAATTCGCAGATCAGCTCCCAAAGATGTTGGCTGATTTGATTCAGATGGTAGGATGCCTTGCCTCTCTGCAAAGCTGTATAATATGTCGGCTACAGTAGAATCATGACTACCTATGTGTATTCGAAATGTATTCTCTAAAAGAGAACATTACTTTCTCCCTGCTCTTCCTATTAAATCTATACTAATACCGTACTATCTTCACAGTCACCAAGATTTATAGCTCAAAATAGATTGTGGACTTTCTTCTTCTCCCTCTTGCAATCTGATATCAAATCCCATATGTTCAGCTTTGCTATATCCTTGTTACTAGCTCCTGCCTGGATTTTTATCCTCTATTCCCATTTGCCTAAGATATTGTAATCATTACGTGGTATCTATTCCCCTGATCTCTTCTACCTGTAACTGTTTTATTATTATATTACTATTAATTATTATTATTAGCAGTACACTGCATTTTCTTTTGCCAATCACCTTCTGATCATGACTCACTCTCCTTCCTTCAAATGTTCAATGGCTTTCAAGTTAAAGATATGGCCAAGACCAGGTTGCCTGTGACTTCCTGACTGTCTGCTTGCTGTCTACTCTGCACCTGATGCTCCTTTTTTCTCTCCAAACTCATCCCTAAGGATACTTTGCTATTTATTTTGCAAAACAAATCTCAATTGCTTCATTTCCTCTGAAGAAGCCCTTAAACATTCAAACAGGATCATTTCTTATTTGTGTCATTTCTGCCATATACTGTATACACCACCACTATTATATTTATATCCTATTTTTGCACTGCTTTCATATTAGGTCCCTCCTATCAGAGGTTGTTATCTTAGATAATTGATGTATTTTAAACTTATCTCTATATTTGAAATCTATTCCATGTGTGTACTCAATAAATGTTTTAAATAAATGATTAAATCATGAGTAATTAGCTATATTCTAAAGTAAATATTTGGTGGCAATGAAAAACCATTACCTATAAAATATTCAGTTGTAAATATCACGTTTTACAACTTTTATTGGATTTTAGATATAATAGACTCTGCTGAGCTGCCTTATCTTATTCATCCAGCTGTGTCTCTTTGATAAAGAAAATAATGTGCATTTGGAATTATTTGGTCTTTATAAGTATGCAAGCAAATAAATGATATTATTGTCAATATGTATTTTAATGTAAAAACTAAAATATAAAGAGACATAAAGTTTTATCTTGCTTTAATGTGGCAACTTGTGGTGTTATGACTCACCTTCTGACTTTGTTCAGAGTGATGTTTTTTGAATAAATAAGATAATTACTGTACAAATACACTCCTGACCATTTAAAGTACTATGGTGAAAGGTTCACCTGATAGCATTCATTCATCATCCTTTATTTTAACAATTACTACCTTGACTATGTCTAGTCTCTGAAAAAACACATACAAAAGTTTTGTCATCAACAGTTAAGATTAGTGTTTGAGTAAATTGACTGTTAGAGTAGATTGATCTCTCATTCAATATTCACAGTATCACGGTAGATTGATTTCTCATTCAATATCCACAGTATCACAGAATAAGACCAAGTCTTCACATCAGTCTCATTTGCATTATATCAGAAGGAAAATAATTTAGACTCACCCCAGCTAAATGATAGGCAAAACCCTGTTTCTAAAAAATAAAATAAAGTGCAATAATAAAAATGCTCACTCCAAATCTCAAGTAATTAATTTCATATCAATAGGTCTTTCTAAATTGCCTGAAATATTTCAGTAATGGAAATCAACAAATAATAGGTTATCTAGAGAACACAAAATCTTCCATATCAATTGTAAGACATAACTAAGCATCTGTCAGCTGGTAGATGAAAAACTTTGTACCTACCCTCAAACAGCTTTCATTTTTAGTAAAAACTGAGTTAGAGTTGAACAGTGTTTATAACTGTTATGGTATATAATTTTCACAAAATACAGTGAGAAAGTTATCATTATCTCATTTAAAAGAAAAAGAAAAGACATAGAAAGATGAACGAACATTCACATTAATGTCATTAATAAGAAAGTAAACTTGGTCAAAACATTCTCTGTGTGTTTATTTGTTTAATTCCAAATGCTATTCTACTTCCAACATTCTAGGAGAGAGAAACATAGCCTTCTAAAATAAGGAGAAACTCTTAAACTTTATGGTAGACAGAGAGATTCATAGTTCAAAGAAGTTTATAGTTAGTTTGCATGTTTTTAAAGTGAAATTACTGTCTATAAAATACTATTTTGCACATTCTTTCCTTTATTTCTCTCTCTCCTGTTTGAATGCAAAGTATGAGCCTCTTTTCCAAACTGACTATGGTCAACAGGTCAATATATATTGTACCAGGCAATATGTTAAACTGTGTTTTCTGTTATTTCTATTACATAAAAGTAGACAGCTTTTATTGTCTGTGATTGACATTATAGAAAATAACATTCAGGGAGGATGGATGATTTGCTGATAGGTACACAGCTAGTAAATTGCAAAACTAGAATTCAAATATACTATCCTAAATTTTCTGTGCTTTGCTTTCTATACCATGGTTGCCTACTAATTGAATTAAACAATGTCTTCCATAGAGTTTATCAATATAGCAGAATAATTAAGAATCTATATTATCAAATTATCCAAACTTGAGTTAGAATCTCAACTCTGAGTCGGGCTCTGTTGCTCAGCCTGTAATCCCGCATTTTGGGAGGCTGAGGTGAGTGGATTGCCTGAGCCCGTGGGTTCAAGACCCACCTGGGCAACTTGGCGAGACCTCATCTCTACAATAAATCAAAAAATTAACCAGGCATGGTAGCATGTGCCTGTAGTTCCAGCTACTTGGAAGGCTGAGGCGGAAGGATTGCTGGAGCCCAGCAGGTCGAGGCTGCGGTAGCCTGGAGCGTGCCAATGCACTCCAGTCTGGGTGACAGAGTGAGACTCCAAATCAAAAAAAAAAAAAAAGAAAAATGTATGAAAATAAATGGCAAAAGAAGCTGCTTGGTGGTGAATCTACTGATCACACTTTGAAGTTACAAGTGGATAAATTTGTATACAGTAACACAGGTTTCTTCCTAGAGAGCTGATTTGATAACAAGATAATTGGTAAGTTGACCTCCTTTGATAGTACATTTTATTCAATAAATTTGTCATCAGATCCCGAAATATAGAGGTTTAGAACCAATGAAATTTATAGAAAAATAAGTCAATCTAGATGTTCTTAAAATGCATGGGGAGTACAGTGCCATTATGAGTTCTAAAATACAAATGATTTTACCTGTACCTTAAAGACTTGCTCAGGTGATTTTTTTTCAGAGGCTGTTCTCATGTGTGCATATTCATAAAACTCAGGTCAGTTCATTCAAACTTTTTGAGTGTTGATGTAATGGATGCACTTATTTCCCATTCTTTCAGTCTTACTCTCATATTTTAAGATTTTTGTTTGTATCATGTATCTACCTCCCAATAAGCTTACCAACTACCATTTGCTTTCTCTGTTCTCTTTCAAGGGAGCCAAAGGTCCTTCTTCTAAGATGCTTACAATTTCCTGGCTACCTGCTGTACCTTGGCAGTCTCTAGTTGCTTGTTTTCATCTGAGCCTGCACTGGTGTGGTCTCTGTCCTTACAGCAGCGGAAACAGCCTTAAAAAGATTAGTCATCTTATCTTGGACATGAACTGGTTTATGGACTGAATGTTGTTCTTCCCCTAACCAAAATCCATATATTGAAGCTGTGGCTGTATTTAAAGATGGAGTCACTCTTGACCAAAACTACCTGAACAAAAGAACTGAATCTTGAGCTCCAGAGCTAAGATTGCTTGTGTTTATATCTCCAGTGCTTCACTAAGGAGCTCTGTGACCTCCGAGGAGTGGTATCACTTCTTTTCACTTTTTGCAGGTATCGAATACATGCAATGGAGCAACTTTTTCTTTTTTTTTTTCTTTTTTTTTGAGTTGGAATCTCACTCTGTTGCCCAGCCTGGAATGCAGTGGCACGCTCACAGCTACCGCAGCCTCGACCTGCTGGGCTCCAGCGATCCAACCACCTCAGCCTTCCAAGCAGCTGGAACTACAGGCCCGCGCTACCACACTGGCTAATTTTTTTTTTTAATTTTTATTGTAGAGACGAGATCTCGACAAATTGCCCAGGCTGGTCTTGAACCCGCTGGCTCAGGCAATCCACTCACCTCAGCCTCCCAAAGTGCTGGGATTACAGACTGAGCCACCGAGCCGGCCGAAGCAGCAGCTTTCAATGGTGCTGTGAGGGGTACCCAAAATCAACATTTAGCATTAGCTAGTGTAACATAGCTCCGTATTGAATGTGCCACTAAAGTACTTGCGCTTGGTAGTTTGTATTTTACTTTTTGTCAAACCTTTAAAAAATCTTTCTCTTCTGAAATTGTATTGAATTGTTCACTGTGAAGCGTGGCATGCAACTAATATCTGATGTGGGACAAAACAAGAACAATCTTTCCATTCCTTCCCTGCCCCCACCAGTTCCTTCCTTTTATCTTTTATTCTTCCTTCCTCCCTCCCTCATCCTTCCTTTTTTCCTTCCTTCTTCTTACCTTTCCTCACTTTTCCGCCCTCCCTCCCCACTCGTTCCTCCTTCCTTCCCTCATTCTCTTCTTCCTTTCCTCTTTTCTTCCTCCCTCCTTTTCTCCTTCCTTCTTTTCTTCCTTCTTTCTCTCCTTTCCTCCTTCTTTCCTCCCTTCCCTCCCTTCTTCTTTGCCTCCGCCCATCCCTCCATTCCACCTTTCCTTAATTTACATTAAATGTACTTTCAAGTCATTTCTCTCTCCTTCAACTATAGATTCTCCAATTCTACCAGTCGTTAGCTCAACTTTCAAGCTCTGCCCATGCTCATGTAACAGTTTAGCTGGCTGGATCTGAAGTGGGTATTTTAAAAGACAAAGTGAAGCTAGAGAAGAATGGAGTCAATGAGAGCTGCTTGCATGAGACCAGAAAAGAAAAAAAACAAAAAAACAAGTAATAAGCAAAATCACAAGGGCCAAGCTTCCAAGTTAAGCAAAGTATAAAACAGAAAAGCATAAAATGGAATAAAATGGAAACAACAGTCTATCAGAAAATTTTATTTGAAAATAATTGGTGAATTTTAAATATGCTCGTAGGTAAAAAAATAATAATAATAATGGTGAAAAGTTAATCTATGGCAGAATAAGCCCATCTTACCTTTCAGGCTTACATTCCTTATAAACCAGTATACAGGTTTCTATCATGATAAAGCAAGCCCTATAGGACTTGTGTATTTGCCTCAGGTAATCAAACGTGCCTATATTTTCAAGAAGATTCCAGATTGTGTTTTGACATTTATGCTATTTTAAGATTCAATTTTTAGTATAAACAATGTAAGTAGAATTATATGGAATGTTTAAAGTAAGTAATACTTTGTTTTTGATTTAGCCTTTACAGTGGTGCACAGTTTAGATATTCAGTCATTTTCTGAGAGTTAAATTAATATTATCTATAGATAATCCTCAATATAATTATTTTATAATATTTAAAATGCCAAGTGATTAATTTGATGTATCATTTTTGTTCATGCAACCTGTAACTTAACAGGGGATTATTTAAGTGAAGAAAATAATAATTATATAAAACACCCTTCTAAGTTTATTTATTGAGTTCTTACTATGTTTTTCTCAATACTAATACTAATATTTCTCCAATTTTATAGATGATACATTGTTATTGAGCTAAGTCACAATTATTATTATCATAAACTATTAATTCCTTCTTTTTATGGTGGATATGTCAAGTCTTTCTCATGTTTTAGATTTAGTAGTGACATATGTATTTATTATTGCATTTAATTGGAAAAGATATTTATTTTCTGAAAAAGAAATATATAACAGAACACTCTTCTATCATAAGACAAAGATGCTGTAATATTATCAACTGTTTGTTAAGCAAAAGCACAATTAATTTGGCTTTTCCAATTTTAGTCTAGCAAGGTCTTAAAGCATTTGCCCAATAATTTTATTTTATTTTATTTTATTTTATTTTATTTTTGAGTTGGAGTCTCACTCTCTCGCCCAGACTGGAGTGCAGTGGCACGCTCCTGGTCTCCGCAGCCTCACCCTGCTGGACTCTGGCAATCCATCCGCCTCAGCCTTCCAAATAGCTGGAGCTACAGGCAGGCGCTACCATGCCCAGCTAGTTTTTTTTTTGTTGTTTAATTGTAGAGATGAGGTCTCAAACCCGCAAGCCCAGGCAATCCGCTCGCCTCAGCCTCCCAAAGTGCTGGGATTACAGGCTGAGCCACCAAGCCCGGCCTTGCCCAATTATTTTAAAAAGCAAGTAAAATAAGACTTCAATGACTTGTTTTTGAAAACAAAAGTAGACAGTGTTTTTATTGAAAGCATACCAATTGCTTACATTTTTTGAGCCTTTTAACTTTTGTCCAATTAATTATATGCCTTTACTCAGAAGTAGATTTTTTTATATTACCTCTTCAAGGTCTTCCTTAATTCCCCCACTTCATATTACAGTTACTACTACAACTTAAAATATGATTTTACATATGCTTTTACTTATATGACTAAGTAGAAGTAATTCACATAGGGACAATGGTCATATTCAATATTTTTGATTGGCAGGTATATTTTACCTTGTCTTTGTTATTACTATGATTGGTAGAAAATACTATTAGTCAGGTCTAGCCAGGAAAACAACACAGATAATTTGCTTAAAATGTAATAGAAAATTGGGTGGTGAGGGAGACAGGGACACTGAGTTTACTCAACAGTATTAATGTTGAAAAACAGTCCTTACACTTAGGGCATGAAGGAGAGAACTTAGTCTTATAATATGTAGCAGCTCGTGTCACTTTCTATGGTATAGTCCTATGAAAATAACATATTGATCTCATTAGAGTAGCTTTCCAGTGTGTCCTGTATTTGGTAGCACATACTTTAGATCATTGATTTTTTTTTTCACTGATTTCTTTCTTTTTTTTGAGTTGGAGTCTCACTCTGTCCCCCAGACTGGAGTGCAGTGGCCACTCCCGGCCACCGCAGCCTCGACCTGCTGGGCTCCGGCGATCCTTCTGCCTCAGCCTTCAAGTAGCCGGAACTACAGGCCCGCGCTACCACACCCCGCTAATTTTTTGATTTATTGTAGAGATGAGGTCTCGCCAATTTGCCCAGGCGGGTCTCGAACCTGCGGGCGTAGGCAATCCACTCACCTCAGCCTCCCAAAGCATGGGATTACAGGCTGAGCCACTGAGCCCGGCTGATTTCTTAACTATACTTGTATAATATATCTTCCTACATAATCTCTATGATCATTTTCTTCAATGAAAAAGATGAAGCACCTTGTTTGATTCTAATTTGAATCATTATTGATTTATACATCGACTTTGGTAGAATTGGCATTTTCATGATATGGAATATAAGCTTTTCAGAATACAACATGTAGTTCTATTTGTTTGGATCTTTTGTGTTCTTCAGTAAGATTTGACATATGTCTTCCCAATGCCTTTCTTATTGTATGCACTCCTAATTTAAATATATATATATTAAATTTCGAATAGAATGTTCCCATGTTAATAGAACAAACTGTTTCTTTCTAGGTTGTTATTGGTAGTATGTAATAAAAACCTAATAAGTTTTGTTTATTTACCTTGCATTCAGCAATTTTACCAAATTATCTTATTCTTCTAATAGGTTTTTAATAGATCTTCTCAGGTAAACATTAGGGCAATCAAGAAAAGTGCTCTCATTTGCTCTGTTCCTTTCCAATAGTTATAACAAATTTCCATTTATTCATCTCATTGCATTTGCTACAATCTTCAAAACATTGTTAGATAATAATAGAAATAAGAGGCATTCCCATGTGCTTCCTGGTTTTTAATGAAATCGCCTTAGTATTTTGTTTTGTAGGCTGCTATTGGTATTAGTGTTAGAAGAATACTTGTGCTATGTGTGTGTTTTTTAAAAGTCCCATTTTATTCTTCTTACCTTTTAGATAGAGTTGCATAATTATTCTCAAATGCATTTTCCATGCCTATTGATGTATTCACACTCTTGTCTTTCACTCGTTTGATAAATGGATTACATTGCTAGTTATTCAAACACATTGCATCTTTCTCGTGTGTTGCCTTCTTCAAAGCAACATAGCCATATGGGATATCATTCCTTGATAAACCACATAATTTTAAACAAATTGTAAAGGCACCTATGTCATTAGAAACCCTGAGTTATTTTATTTGTACAGGAATCATGATTTCAGTACTACATATGTATATATGCTTTATGAAGAAAGTACTTTATTTCATATATTAACTCAGTCCTAACAGTAGAATCATAGAATGTAATTAACTATCATATTATAGATATAAAACTTCCTTGGATGTCTCCATGTGTATGAGAAGCCCTAGCTTTCTGAGACAGGTTATAGAATATAAAGTTAGAGAATGTTTACTTAGAAGTCTTTTCACATACTGTGAGAATTAGTTAAGTGGCCATTTGTCTAGTTAATTGCTCTTATTGGAAAGGTTAATAAAATTTCTTATCCCCCCCAAAGCCACTTGCTTGCAGCTCAGACTTGTCCCTAGGTTAAGCCCCTAGGTACCCATTAGACCGTTTTCCAAGAAGTCATATAGATTTCAAAAAAGAATAATTCGCCCAGATCTTGGCGCCATCTCTAGGTGATAAAGACACAGCATCCCTCGGCTCCTGGAGAGATTTTATTTTACAGTCCAAAGGACTGGAGAAAGGAGAAAAGCCCTACAGCAGGAGAAAGAAAACTTGTCTCTTCCTCTAAAAACAGAAGAAAATCTTTTCTTGTTTCTTTTTTTTCCTGATCCTTCAACCTAAGAAAGGTGTTAGGCTACTTTCTCAGGACAGCTGACCTGGTTCTCATTGTGTTCCTCCAGGTTAAAAACTAGGGCAGAGGTTGAGAACACATTTGTTATTTGTTGTGTAATTTTCAATTTTAAAAAATTCATTTCTGAACCAGAACACCTTGGGTGTATATTTGGGATAAAATTAATAAAGAAGAATGTTAAAAACCCAGTACATTCTCTTCCCTTTGAACCAAAGAAGACTCTAAAATGCATGCTATTCAACACATTTCTATGCTGTCCTCATAAAATAGATCAGGGTGCAGGAGGGGCTCTTCATTGCTATCTGTGGAAGAGTTTAATATCAAAATTATGATTTTTTATTTAAATATGAGGTACAATTCAGCTGGAAAGCTACCTACTTCTGCTGCATATTTCTATTGCAGATCTTTAATTGGTTTGACATTTACTTCTATGAAAATCAGCCTATTAAAATTTCCCAATTTTCTTTTATCAAATTTGGTAATCTTTCCTCACTGCAAAGTCATCTGCTTCTTGTGTGTTTTCAAATTAAATGTCATAGATTTGTGTGTAGCTTTTATATTGTAAATATCTATTTCTTTAAATTCCTCTGTTTCTGTTTCATGTCCCTTTTCATAATGAAATTTTGCTATTTGTTTCTTTACAATTCATCACATTCACAGGGGCTTTATCTGTTTTATTTTATTGTATATTTTTAAGAATTATCTTGTGTGATAGCTACAATTTTTATTTCCCATTTCATTAATTTTAGCTTTACACTTTATTAGCATTTTCTGTTTAATTTTGCTTCATTTTGTTCTCCAATTTATTCAAATCAATACCGAATACCTTTCCTTCCTTTATTTCTCTTAAATAATAAAGGCATTGGCAGCTGTGTTTTCCTCTGGGTACTCATTGCTAGAAACCATGCTTTTGTTATAATGCCATTATTATAATTACTTTCAGATATTCTACAGGTTCAGGTTCCATATCTTCTTTGAATATGCAATGATTTTAATTGCATTTCTTAATTTCTAAGTTTCAGATAAATTATCTATGGTTTATTTCTAAACTTTTTGGGTAATGGTTTCTGCCTACAGAATGTAAAATTTCTACTTTTCCAGATCTGGTGAAGTTTACCATATGCAAATTATATCTATACTATATGTATATAATTGTATGTTATCAGCGATAGATATCTGCATCATACATATATAAAATTATGACATATGACATACAGTCATATACACACAAGCATATACCCAAACATATGTGCATATGCTTGTGTATATGATGGCATGAGAGGTAATATATTAAACTAAATCTGTCATTTGAATTCTTGTTTATCTCTGACCTTACTTATTTTTCACTATTAAATTTATTGATTTTTCAAATTCAGAAAGTAGTGTATACAAAATTTGCCTCTATAAACATATTCCTAACATTTTTTATTTCACTTTTAATGGCTTTGTTTCATTTAATTGCTATTTTTACTTGATATAAACATAATTATCTTCACATTTTTAACATTAGATCTCACCCTGACTCAAATTATTATTGCACCTGATACATAGTATTGCCTTCTGAATGTCTTTATTCTAACATATTTATCACTTTATTTTTAGTATATTTGCATAAATAGAATGCAACTGAATTTTTGTGGTATTGATGAGATAAATTAGTTCATTAATATTTAATGATTTGGTTTTCAATTCCTCCCATTATATCTCAGCATTACCTTATATTTAACATATTTAGCCTGTGATGATATAGTTTCTCCTATTTCAAAAAAAGAATGGTATTTCCCCTCTTGGAATGTTTATTCTAGTAGACTGACTTAAGGAGAGAGTTGTATTCTTTATCTAAATCTTCTAAAGCTTTAAATGTTTTGTTATTCAAATTATCTTATTGACTTGAACATCCTTTATGTATTGGGCTTCCTTTCTTCTCATTTTTTCCTCTAGCTGCTAACTCTGTTAGATATGGAAAATCCTTTGCCCTAAACTCCTTTATTGTTCCAGTATTCACACTGTTGTCCAACCCACAGTGAAAGGTAAAGTGGTCTTCATGCCTGTGGGTCTACAGGGTACAAACAACCAGGAAGTTGGTCTCACAGGAACACCTGGTCAAAGTCAGACCATTTCCAAGGGTCTTCACATTTTCAGATTTAGAGCAAAGAGAAATCAGCCTACCTATCTGTTTCCTCTTAGCTTCTTAGGTATCAGGGAGCAACAGCACACTAATTCAGAGAGAAGAGGAATCTTTTTTGACACCCACCCTCCAATTTCAGAATAAACTGGACTCTAATTCATGCTTTTGTGCTGCTCAAATATTGTCTTTAAGCTCACTACGATAGTCAGAGGAAAGCTTCGTTCAAGTACTCCTCATCCCAAATCCCTTCTAATCATATAGATCCAAGCAACCATTTCAACAGGCCTCTCGGTAGACACACATCATCACTTCCTTGGTTACAAATTTCCCCCTTGGTTAAGAGTAGGAACAATGTCTGTATGTTTAAGGAGAGAGTAGAGTCTCACCCTTTATGTGTTGAAGATGCAATGGGATTTTTAACGAAAAAATAAAAATAAATACACTTATCTGTTGGATGTGCAAGCACATATCCTTTTGAGAACCTTCATTATTTCGTCATAGAAACTATGCAAAAAAAATGCACTTTAATGTCAAATGATCAATTGAAAATACATTTTTATAGTAAATGTAAGAAAGCTACATATTTAAACTAGCCGTATAATTTATTTTTATGTATTGTGCCTGCTTTGTAAAGAATTGCTTACCATTGCAGCTATAAATATTAGAATAAGACTCCACTTTCTATGAATATATGTTCATTTGGAGAAACAAAATTTGCCAGCTTGTGATTAACTCTTTTATTCTGTATATGTAAAAATGTGTGTTCCTTTATCTTTCTGCTCTTAAAAAAAAGCCATCGTGCATTCAAATTTTAACAAAAGTACCATCTTTGCATTCACACATTTTGAACAGCAACAATAATCTAGGATATTGTTAGCCTTACAGTTAAATTCTACCTAAGATTATCAGTTTTCTAAGCTAAATTTTACTGCATTCCTTAATTGCATAAGATAGTTCATCATCAGTAAAGTAACAAGAATTTTAATTTCTGTTCTGAAGGCTTTTTTTGTTTGTTTTTCTTTGTTCACATTTTCCACTAGTGGAGACATTTTAGAGAACTTTATATAGAAGTTTCTTCTAAAACACTAAATATAGCTTCTAAGAGGCTGTTTTCATTACATTTATACAAGTTCTTAGAGTTACAAGAAAGCTACATTCTCAAATGTTTCTACTTTGAAGTAATGTTTCTTTTTGTCACATGGTGCTTTTATGAACACATAAAACCTTATGTTGATTGTGTATTAAGAATTATTCTCGATTTTAATTTCTAGAGTCATGCTGAGTGTTGATGAAAGATGGAAAACTTTGTAAAATATATTTTTTAAAGTTTATTCTGAGCCAAATATGAGTAACTAAGGCCCAAAACACAGTCTCAAAAGGTCCCAAGAATGAATGTGTGAGGTGGTTGAATTGCAGCTTGGCTATATATCACTTAGGAAGACAGAAGTTACAATAACCATATATCAATGCATGTGAGATTTACGGTGGTTTGGGGGGGGTTGGGGGGGGCATCTCCTAGACAGAGCTTACAAGTCATCAGTGGATTTAAAGATTTCCTGATTGGAATTTATTAGCAAGAGTTAGGTTCTGTCTAAGAAATTCTGAAATTATAAAGGACAGATTGCATTGAAATAAGTAGTGATTTGAAGAATTCAAGTTTTTTGACATGTAAATGAGACCTCATGAGTGGCAGCCCTGAGAGAAAATAGATGGCAAATGTCTTGCTCCTTTGTGGATTCCCAAGAAAGGATTCTATAGAGATGCAAATTTCCTTTAAGAGATGCCTTTGCAGGATCATAAAATATTTTTTATTTCCTTGTTTATCTGTAACATGATGTTATGCCAGAGTTAGACTGGAAACTGATCCACATTGTATAGGGTTAATAAAAACCCATCTGATGAGATGTTGTAGGGGTGACGGCCTACACCCCTTAGGAATCTGGCAAGACAGGGGGAAAAAAGTCAGAGTTTAGTCTTCATGAGTTACTAAGTCAGGAGAATAATTAGAAGAAAAAAAAAACAATGGGAGCAAACAGTTATATTATCTCTCTCTATTATTTAAGGCAAAACAGACTTAAAAGGAATGAAAAACTGTATTAAATAGGAAGAGCAAAAATAAAGTTACACTGGAGTATGGGAAACAAAAGAACAAATCAGAAGCTGGTTGAAACGAGAGAGACAGAAAACTCAAAATCAGTGAGCTTGTTTTAGCTGCTGCAGGTGAAAACAAATAATACTGTTAGTGAATTAGTGAGTTATTTCAAATCTGGAATGTTCTTTCTCAAAGAAGAATAAACTGTGAATGAGGGTGTCAAATTATTGTAAATACTTAAAAATACCTAAGAAAGAAATGTGAGCAAATATGTGAAGTACAAAACACTAAAGTATTCAATCATAAAGTAGGGCATTAGATTTAAACTATTCAGAGAAAGAATCAGAAATGACATGAAAATGCACCATTTAAGGTATGAAGCTTAATCTCTGGCAAGGCATGTTAAACCTTACATTCATTAATATTGTATGTTTAAAACTAATTTTGGCAAAATTAGAAATTTATGGGAGATTGCAAAGATGCTACAGAGAGGTCCAGTATATACGCTATAACCAGGTTTCCTAATGGTAAAATCTTACCTATACCATGATGTCAAAGCCAAGAAATTAACATTGGTATGATGTGTGTACAGTTCTATGACATTATTTTTCTTATATCATGATTTTGGGAACCACCACTGATTTTTCAGAACTATTCCATCACAATAAAATTATCTTTTACAGTGAAATTTGTTCCTTTCTCCTCCACTATCCATAACTCTTGGAAAGCACTAATTATATGTCTGTGTGTGAGTATATCACACTCTGACCTGACTCTTCCTTTTGAACTTTGATTCTGATTGGTTCATTGGTAATACTACCAATCAATTTTTTTAGTTTACATTTACATGTGGACATTATCCTGTGTATTAATTTTATGCTATTCATTTGTAATTGTTTCACTGTGAAAGAATGCAAACAGGTTTTATCTTTATAAACTTATCTGGCAGTCTTTATTTTGACAGGAAAATGTATCTTCTTCATATTTATTATGATAACAGAATTTAATACAGCATGGATTTTTTTGATCTTTTACCTTGCTCTATGTGTATTGATTTTATGCTTGGCCATTGTTTCTTCCTTATTTACATTTTTATTTCATGGTCAGATTATTATTCACACCTTAATCTTTACCTACATTATTCCTTTAATTTGGAAATTGGTGATACATAGAATTTATGTATATATATATGTAATATATATAATTAATGTGTATATATATATATTTCATGTGCTAAGTTGAAACAAACAATACAATCATACACAATGGAAAAATTGGAAGTAAGTAAGTTCTGGTCCTATATTTGAGCCCCCAATATCCCTTTCTAAAAAGTAATCACTTGGAACACTTCCTTGGCAAGTCTTATTTATATAGTCTACTCATGTACTGTTATAGCATACTACACATAATACATCTCAATTTTATGCTTAGCTGCCTATGTTTATACATACATTAAATCTTCTTATATTAGTAAATATAGATCATCTCCATTTTTATAAGGCCTGCATTTTATGATTTTAAATTGATGTGGTACAATTTATTTACCTAAATTATACATAAATTTGATTTATTACAACATATTATGACTTCAAATAATGGTACATCATCTTTCACTAAAATTTAGGGGCACGTCTGAGCATGTATTATTAGGATAAATTCTAAGAATTGAAATCCCCAAGAAGGGACAATGGCATTATTTTAACTTTGCAAAAATATCACTTGAAGAGGTTAAATCAAGTGACATATTCATCCAAAACATATGAGAGTTGTTTTTATCCTCCCAGTCTTTTGTCAATACATTATGAAATGTTTCAATCTTTGCAAATAGTGAAAAAACACATTATTTGTAGTTAATATTTGCATTTCTCTCATTATGTGTGGGATAATTATCTTCATGATTAAAAGCCATTTTCTGCAACACTTTTCAATTGAGTTGATGGTTTCATTCTCGATTCAAACATTTATCTATAAACTATCTGAATCTACTAGCTTATCTAATAAAAATATAAACTATGGCAGTTTTGTAAGATGTTTCAATTGATGAATCGCCTTTTCTCTTCTCACCTGAGAGTACATGTTAATAATGCTTTTAGATACCCATCTCCATACTCCGCTGAAAATCCTGGATTTGCTGAAATAATTAAAATGTATTCTCCCAAGCTTTCCTTGGGTTCCTCCTAATGCATGTAGATTTGGAATCAAGGATTCTTATTTAACACATATTATAAACTCAAGTCACATAAACTGTGCTGTGAATCTATGTGTAGCTTACTATTTTCTTACCTCACTCTGTGTTAAGATCTCAGGGACTGTGCAATGTATATTCAGCTAGCCAGTTTTTGATACTGGTATACTTAATACTTACATGAGGAAAATGAGTCTCATAAAGACACTGCATTTTGGCAGGCATGAAATTGTGCTCTCAGCTCTGCTAGGTCAGTGTTTCATGGATGGGTACAGAAATCTCCCCTTGACAGTTCGCAGATTTATCTCATTGCTTTCAAGAGTGGAGTGATGCATATGAAAAGTCCTATTCTAAGATGATTTCCTTTCATATACAGAAAATGCTCTTCTCTTGTGGAAACTTCTAAAATGTGCTCCTTGTCAATGAAATTTTACCAAAATAAATCTTTCTGTCAATGCCATACTTTTAATATGGCATTGAATTTGATTGACTAGAATATTATTGAGGATCGTTGTGTATGTCCATAAGGAATGTTGGCTATGCAAAATTTTCTTTCCTTGTGATGTTTTTTCCTGGCTTTGGTATCAAGGCAATACTGCCCTCAAATAATAATTTGTGAAAAGTTTTCTCCTCTTTTAATTTTTTGAAAGTGATCATGAAGATATGCTATTTCTTTTCACCAGTGAAGCCATCTGGTCCTGGGCTTTTCTTTGCAGAAAGTGTCAGAGTTTTCTGTTTGTTTTTATTCATGAATTCAATATTTTTATTTCTTGTAGATATATACAATTTCTCTTTTCTGTTTTTTTTTTTTTTAGTCAGTCTCAGTAGTTTGTCTTTCTAAGAATTTTAACCAATTCATCTAGGTTGCATCATATATAGTCATACGACTGATCATTTATTCTTTTATCATTTTTTGTCTATAAGGTGAATAATAATGTCTTTCTTTTATTCCTGATTTCAATGCTTGAGTCATTTTTTTTGTTAGATTACTAAATATTTGTCAATTTTGTCCATCCTTACAAAGAACCAATCATTGAATTCATGGATTTTCTCTATTGCTTTTCTGGTCTCTATTTTATTTATTTCTGCTCCAGCATTCATTACTTCTTTCTCCTGCATGTGTTTGGTTTAATTCACTCTTCTTAATTTGCAATCTTAAAGTGAATAATTAGATTACCGCTTAAAGATGTTCTTAATTTTACATGTAGACATTTATTTATTTACATCTATAAACTTACCTTTAAGCACTACTTTAGGGATACAAACTATACAAAATCCTTTAAATGTTGATATGTTTTTATTTTTGTTGGTCTCACAACATTATCTGGTACCTTTTCTGATTCCTTCTTTGACTCATTAGTTATTAATGAGTATGATGCTTAATTTCCATATATTTACACATTTCCCTAATTTTTCTCTCTTCTTAATTTCTAATTTGTTTCCTCTGGGTCAGAGATGTACTTTGTACAGTTTCAATCTCCTTACATTTGCTTATCTTACTGTATGACCTAATTCATGGTCTACTTAAGAATGTGTTACATATGCACTTGAGAAGAGTGTGTACCTTGCTGTTAACAGGCAAAATGAGGAAACAGCTTTTCTTATTGTGTAAGCATTCAGTTAAGTCAAATAAAAACAAATTCTGTGGAAGGAGTTTTCCAGACAGCTTCCAGGTCAGATAAGTTTTGCTGACATGGGGATTTCTGAAGAGCTCCAGTCCCATTCTGTCCCTTTCAGAGACTGTTATGTTGTTAGTTTTCACAGCTATGATGCTTTCAAGGCTGAATTCCAAGGCTATCATTAAAATAGGGAGAGGGCAGGGAAAGTATACCTATTAAAATCCACAAAGCTTCCTGCTTTTACCAAAATGCAATTGTCCTTTTTGAATAAATCCTCCTCCAATTGCTGCAAGTTTTTTTTTATTAATTAGCAAGAGTTTTTACATTTTAAATTTTGACAATTTTTGCAAGCATTCCCATTGCTTTTCAGAAGGAGAGGATTTGCAGATGTCTTCACAATGTAGGAAATTATTTCTGTTTTTATTTTATTAATATTTACTCTTTCCTTAATCTGTCTTCTTCTAACATCCTTGAAATCAATCGGTTGTATTTTTTCTCACTTGTTTAGATAGATACTTATAGCACCAGTTTTCAGCATTAATTCTTATTAATCAACAATGATTCGCACCAATTAATGTTCATCATTAAGTAACCATTATATACACTCAAGGCTATTGTTATGGTCTGAGTGTTGGTGTCCCCCATAATTCATATGTTAGAAACTAATACTCAATATGAGAATATTAGAAGGTGGGACCTTTGAGAGGTGATTAAGCCATAAGGGTTGGAACCTCATGAATGGGATTCATGCCCTTGTAAAAGAGACCCCAGAGGCCGTCTCAGTGGCTCAGCCTGTAATCCCAGCACTTTGGGAGGCTGAGGCGAGTGGATTGCCTGAGCCCGCGGGTTTGAAACCAGCCAGGGCAACTTAGCGAGACCTCGTCTCTACAATAAATCAAAAATTAGCCGGGCGTGGTAGCGCGCGTCTGTAATTCTGGCTCTCGGAAGGCTGAGGCGGAAGGATCGCCGGAGGCCAGCAGATTGACTGCACCGCAGCCTGGGCGCCAGAGCCCAGCAGGTCGACGTTGGGGTGGCTGTGAGTGTGCCACTGCATTCCTGCCTGGGAGACGGAGACTCCAACTCAAAAAATAAATAAATAAAAAATATTCGACACCTCAGAGAGCTCCCTTACCTCTACTACCATGTGGGGACATAGTGATAAGTTTCCGTCTATGACCCAGGAAACAGGGCCTCACCAAACAGCAAATCTGTTGGTGTCTTGATCTTGAATGTCACAGGGTTCAGAACTACGAGATGTAAGTTTATATTGTTTGTAAGCCATCAAGTTTATAATATTTTGCTGTAGCAGCCCAAATTGACCAAGACAGCTGTATACTTTACTCTAAGCTCAAATTTGGGTTCATTCTACAAGGTTTCACAAGTCACGTTTTAATTATCATACTGAAAATATTTTCTAATTAGTCATGTGTATCTACTTTGTCTCATAGGTCGGTTAATTTTGCATTCTATAATTGACAAACATGTGGAGATCTGAATTTTTTAGTTGTATTTGTGCTCCTGAGTTGCTGCTAATTGCATGATATTGTAAGTACATGTCTCTGGTATTTTTCATCTCATGAAGTGTGTTGCTATTTGTTTTGTGGTGCAGCATGTAGTCAGTGTTGATGTATGTCCCTTGTGCATTTGAAGCAAATATGAAAGATGTTGTTGCTGGTTTCATTTATATATATATAAATGCCAATTAGGTAACTTGTGTTTTCAGTTCTTCTTTTTTTTTTTTTTCGAGTTGGAGTCTCACTCTGTCGCCCAGACTGGAGTGCAGTGGCCGCTCCCGGCCAC
>CAUYQG010258368.1:0-33775 GCA_963574415.1 Tarsius wallacei
TCGCCGGAGCCCAGCAGGTCGAGACTGCAGTGGCCGGGAGCGGCCACTGCACTCCAGTCTGGGTGATGGAGTGAGACTCCAACTCAAAAAAAAAAAAAAAAAAAGTGAAAAACTAGCCGGACTCGGTGGCTCAGCCTGTAATCCCACGCTTTGGGAGGAGGCTGAGGTGCGTGGATTGCCTGAGCCCGTGGGTTCGAGACCCGCCTGGCAACTTGGCGAGACCTCATTTCTACAATAAATCAAAAAAAAAAAAATTAGCCAGGTGTCGTAGTGCGCACCTGTAGTTCCAGCTACTTGGAAGGCTGAGGTGGAAGGATCGCCAGAGCCCAGCAGGTCGAGGCTGCGACGGCCGTGAGCATGCCACTGCACACCAGTCTGGGTGACAGAGTTAGACTCAAACTAAAAAAAAAAAAAAAAAAGAAAGAAAAAAAAAGTGAAAAACTGAGCTGGGTGCGGTGGCTCAAGTCTGTAATCCCAGCACTTTGGACGGTCTTGGCCAAAGGATTACCTGAGCCCAGGGGTCTGAGAGGAGCCTGGGCAAATTGGTGAGACCTCCTCTCTACAAAAAATCGAAAAAATTAGCCAGGCGTGCTAGTGTGTGCCTGTAGTTCCAGCTACTTGGAAGGCTGAGGCAGAAGGATCACCTAAGCCCAGGAGGTCGAGGCTGAGGTGGCTGTGAGCTTGCCACTACACTCCAGCCTGGGTGACAGAGTGAGACTCCTACTCAAACAAACAAAACAAAAAAAGTGAAAGACTGCTGGGCACCATGGCTTATTCCTGTAATCTCAGTACTTTGGGAGGTAGAGACAAGAGGATCGCCTGAGCCCACAGGTTCGAGACTAAGCCTGGGCAACTTGGTGAGACCTTGTCTCTACAATAAATCAAAAAATTAGCCAGGCGTGGTGGCACGTACCTGTAGTTCCAGCTAATTGGAAGGCTGAGGTAGAAGGATCACCTGAGTCTAGAAGGCTGAGGCTGTAGTGGTTGTGAGTGTACCATTGCACTCTAGCCTGGGCGAGAGTGAGACTCCTGGTCAAAAAAAAAAAAAAAAAAGTTAAATAATGAAAGCTTCCCCCTAAGATCAGGAGCAAGACAAAGATGTCTGTTCTCACCACTTCTATTCAACAATATTTTATTTTTATTTTATTTATTTATTTATTTTTCATTGGAGTCTCACTCCGTCGCCCAGACTGGAGTGCAGTGGCCGCTCCTGGCCACTGCAGCCTCGACCTGCTGGGCTCCGGCGATACTTCTGCCTCAGCCTTCCAAGGAGCTGGAACTACAGGCGTGCGATACCATGCCTGGCTAATTTTTTGATTTATGGTAGAGATGTGGTCTCGCCAAGTTGCCCAGGCGGGTCTCGAACCCACGGACTTAGGCAATCCACTCACCTCAGCCTCCCAAAACGCAGGATTACAGGCTGAGCCACTGAGCCTGGCTTACATTTTTTTTTAAATGCTGGGTGTGGTGATATAAAGTACCAGCTACTTGGGTGGCTGAGATAGGAGCATCATATGAACCTAGGAGTTCAAGGCTACAGTAAGCTATGATCATGCCACTGTACTCCAGGCTGGGTGACAAAGCTGGGTACTCCAGCTCTATCTCCAGAGAGGGAGACAGAGAGAGAGAGAGAGAGAGAGAGAGAGAGGGAGAGAGAGAGAGAGAGAGAGAGAGAGAGAATGAATCTCAAGCTAATTCCCCAGCTTGGTGTACCAGTGCCTATGATGATCCAGGCCTCCTGTAGCTTGGTGTACCAGTGCCTATGATATACCAGGCCTCCTGTATCTACACGAGCTGCCAGACAAGTTGCTGGGAACAGGCTGTGCTGTCTTTTGTTTCTTTAGGTTCTGCCTACAAATATTGGCATTTAAGGGTGGCTCTAAGGTGACCAAAGAAAGTTGGTGACATTCAGGTGACTGTCTTTTTTCTTTCCCCCAGAATAATTGTGTTTAGTACGTGAGCCTAGAAGACAACTGCATCCTGACTTCTCGTTCCCTGGCAGGGTGTTTTTTTCTGCCGTCAAGCAGAACCAGAATAGTTAGCATGTAGAAAAATACATAGGATATTAAGCTAAAATATGTCTGTCTGGGGATCCATTCAGCTCCCTCCAATGGCTCCCTGCTGTGTGAATGCCAGTATGTTTATACATGTTTAAATGCCCCATTTGCTACATGGGTTTAGCTTCTTGTTAGCATCACTTCTTGTTAGCTTGATGTTCTGCAGCTCAGGGAAGCTGAAGAAGTGAAACATGTGGTGAAGAATTTATGCAGTGTCCTTAGTTTCTTTCATTAAGGCAACCAAGAGTAATAGGTGTGTATTACAGGTTTGCTGTGGTAAGCAATATGTTATAACCGCGCCTGACAACCTCGTGTTTACATTCGTGTTATATATTGGGGAGACCACAGCACTTTAAGAACATGGCATATTTTAAAGTAATATTTATGCCGTGGCTCCGTGCTTGGGAAACAGCCGCCTAAAAGCATGGTGTGTTTTAAATCCACTTGTCTCCTCCTCCTAATGAAATACTCCAAGTGCTTTCTGCTCAATGTAGGGAGGTCAACATGCTCTTTCTTCAGACCGTTCTAATGACTGCTGAGGAAACACCCCCTACATGTCCTCAATTTACTGCAACAATGGCCCATCTTATTTCAGTTTGATTTAATCCATGTGAGAAGACTTCACCCTATTTCTCCTCCATGGAGAACAGTATGGAAACTATCTTTCTAGTTTCTCAGTGTCTTTGTTTTTTAAAAAGTGCTAGTTGTTTCCAGATTGACTCGGGGATGCTCCTCCATTTCACCAAGCACCATGCATGGGTAGTGGGCATGAGAGGGCCTAGCAGGCAGCTCTGCCGGGGGACATAGTGTTAAGAGGACTCGTGGCCATGCACTGGCAGCTGGTTGTTGTAAGGCTACCCTCATACCACTGAGGCAAGATGGAGTGTGGGCAGTCAGTGCACTGGGGAAAGTGCTGTGTGGGAAATTGGAAGGGCTGCCTTCTCCCACTTTTCATGGCGTTTGTGCTGAGCTCAGACTCCACTTCCCACAGGGCAGCCCTGCCCGGCCCGTCAGTATCTGAGCCATGAGGGAAGGGGCCATTCTGAAGAGGTCAGCACCTTGTATTTCCAAAAGCTCTTTTCTACTTCGGCAGGGAGGCAGGGCTCATCACAGCTGATATTAGCTGGGCAGTGACCCACGCCAAGGACTGGAACACAGGGTGAGGAAAGACGAAGAGATATAGAGCTGTCCTAAGAGATGGAGATACACACAAAGGGGCAGACTACACTTTGAGGTGTTTCAGCCATGGAAACACTCACTGTCATGTGAATATTCTGTGAGAGCAGAATGATGTAATTCCACCATCATCCATGAGCACCACGACTCCCAGCTTATGGAATGCTTCTGTTCCATAGGCCTTGTGAAGGTCTTTGGGTCCTATATTTACCTTTAGCCTTACAACAACTCTGTGGGGTAAGTCTAATCATCCCTCTACTAGGTGGGGTAACTGAGGCTTACAGAGGTTGCAGAGATCGTTGTGAAGGCATAACTGGTAACTAGCAGAGGCAGAGTGTGAACCCCAATTTGTGTGACTCCAGAAAATGATAATTTGCATCATGGATGGGGGTGGGAATGAGTCAATTCCTGGGAAGTGGCTTGTTCTCCCACAGGAGGACTTGGCTGAGAGCAGAAAGCCACCCTCAGAGAGGGCCCAAAGACACAGCCAGAGTGGCAGTAGAGACAGTTGGACAGCATTTGTGGCTCAGTCACAAGACTTGGAATCCAGTTTGCCTTCCTTTGCTGGAGGCGTGTCTGCTGTACAGCTGAGGCCTGGGCTTGATGAACCCTTTATTTTAAGACAGAGAGAGACTGAGATGCCCCAGGACTGGCACCTTCTTATGGCGTGGGTCATCAGCGTGACAGACCCACATGGCATCACTTCCAGAGTACTGTTCACAAGAACCCAGGCTGAGTCAGACCTTGGGATCTTGGACCCCAGTTCCTCTGTCCCTGGTCCCCTGCAGAAGGTGAAGGTAGGAGAGGCCCAGAGGGACAGCTGGCAGGCAACTGGACCGAAGGGAGACACATGTCAAGAGTACTTGGTAGTGAGCTGTCGGGATGGGTTTTCCTGGTTGAGTATGCAGAAGAGTAAGTAGCAGGTGCCAGCATCAAGAAATTGGCCAGATTATTTATGAAAAAAATGAGAGGAGACTGAAGACAAGGAGGCACGTTATCAGCCAGTGATGACACAGGGCACAGCGGAAGGGCATTCTTTTAGGATTAACATGCTGATGAGTAGTGAATTGTCAGAGTCTCACTCTGTCACCTGACTAGAGGGCAGTGGCACAATCAAGGCTCACCACAGCCTCAAACTCCTGGGTTCAGGCCATTCTTCCATCTCAGCCTCCTGAGTAGCTGGGACTATAGGCACATGCCACCACACCCAGGGTTAATTTTTTAAAAAATTTTATAGAGATGAGATCTTGCTATATTCCCTAGGCTGGCCTCAAATTCCTGGGCTCAAGCAATCCTCCTGTCTCGGCCTCCCAAAGTGCTGGGATTACAGGTTTGAGCCACTATACCTGGCCCATTTCTTAATTTTCAAGATGCATTTTTAATAAGATTTGGAGAGAAAGGTATTTAGAAGATTATAAAATATTTTTCTTCAATTTATCCCTCAAATCCAAGTTTTCTTATACCCTATTAATTTTATGCTTTTATCTATTTTTTTTAACCTTTTGAGTCAGGATCTCATTCTGTTGCCCAGGCTGGAGTGCAGTGGTCTGATCACAGCTCACCACAGTGTCCAACTTCCGGGTTCAAGTGATCCTCCCAGTTCAGCCTCCCAAGTAGATGGGATTATAGGCATGTGCCACCATACCTGGCTTATTTTATTTTTATTTTTATTTTTTGTAGAGATGAGATCTCACTATGTTGACCAGGCTGGTCTCAAATTCCTGGGCTCAATGTGATCCTCTCTTCTTAGCCTCCCAAAGTGCTGGGATTACTGGTGTGTGCTGTCGCTCCCAGCTGAAGAGATCATACACACAACACCCCAGGAATACACTAACAAACTTTTTGTAAATAGCAGAATGGAATGTGATATAAATTCTTTGAAAACTCTCTTCTTGCAATCTCAAATCCCTGAAAAGATGTTTTCAGTTACAGATGAAGTGCATACTCTAACAACTGTTCTGGGGCCTTCTGTGGGTAGACAGCTGTCTGCCCACCACCTGCATCTTTCCCATCTAGCTCGTTGGCAGAGTGCTTCCATATTGATCTTCCTAAATTCTTCTTGTCCATCTACATTGAAAATTTTGGAACATGGAAATTGCCAGTGCCTAAGGTCAAAATTTCTTATCACCGAAGTGAACACTCTTCACAAGTTGGTGTCTGCCTGCATCCCAGGCCCATTTCTACAGTTTCCCTGTATACATCATCCAGTTTAAGCTCATGGTCAGTTTATTGTTTCTGGCCCTTATTTAAAGCCCTTCTTTTCACCTGTAACACTTCCACTATTTTCTTTACCTATTGGAATGCCAGCTGGAGTGCCCATGGATGGCCTGGAATTATAAGCCATGTGGGCAGCAAACAAGGTGTAGGTGACTTGGAAAGCAACTGAGGCCGTAAAGAGCAGTAGCTTCCAAGTGGCGCAAGCAAAGAGCTCATGTGTTACAAGTGCGGAAACGCGAAGGCAGGCCTCGGTCTGCCGGGTCAGAGATGGGGATGGAGTCCGTCAGTACCCTGGATAGCTCCCAGGACTGCACATCTGCGTGCAGACAAAGCTCTCTGCTTGGAGTTGTAGACCTACTCAGTGCAGACCCACATTCTCTGCATGCTTTCTTCTTAAAGAAGCCACTTTCCTCTCCCCACCCCAAAGCTCAGCAGTGATAGAGTCTGAGACGTATGCTAATATCAGCCCTTCTTCCGTTCTGACATGAACAGAATTTTGCAGAAATCTCTCTGGGGGCAGAGATAGGGACTGGCCTTCTGATAACACTTCATTGTGTCTGAGTTTTTTCTTATTCAAAGGTGGCACCTCATTGTCCTGCCAACACTGTGAGCAGGTTATGATTTGACACATCCTTCATGGTTCAGCCCATTTCACCTTTGCTCTGACCTCTCTACCAATCAACCTGATGTAAGAGCAGCTCTCTTGCATCTGACCTAGAACACCAAGTAGTCTCTGCAGTCACTCTGTTCAGTACTCATGATATGCTACTATCTGTAAACTCCCTTTGAGTCTGTGTCCTGAGTGCTTCTCAGCTGACTCGTAGGCCTCTTGGGGACATGCTTCTTAGCAGTGGGACTTCCAAAGAGTAGGCACTCACTAAGGATGCACTGCAGATCATTACATGAGATTAAAAAATTTTTTTTTGGAAAATCAGAGAGGACCATTTCAAACTGTCTGATAGACAAGTTCAGTCAGTAGCCCTTTTCAAATATGTGTAAAATATGTTTATTGAAGTTCCTGAAGTTCTTAAATTTATTTCTGGAAACCTCCTTGAAGTGATGTCATGAGCATGGCATGAGCCGCTGTGACCCAGAGGCCTGGGTTTGCATTCTTGTGTCACCGCTTGTAACCGTGACCTTGAGCAGGTCGCACGGTGCCCTTGAGCTCTGGTTTCCACACCTACCAGTGTGAGAGCAGAGCTGACCGCAGGTGATGCTTGTGGACTTAAGGGGAGGTGTTGTATGTGGAGGGTCCTCATCACTTGACAGAGTGGATTCTCCATCCTTACTGATACCTCTTCCTGCTTTTGTGAACGTGCAGCTCTTCTTGGTTCATGAGATCTTACTAAGGGTCACAGAATGCCGCTCGAGCTATTCTCCCCATGTGCTCATAGCAGGCCCTGTCGCAGTGAAGGCATTACCTTCCACTTCCATTCAGGATCAGAATGGGACGTCTTCTTCAATGCAAATTTGAAATGTAATTGCTCTGTTTAACACACAAGAAACGCCAAGTGAGCTAGCACAGAAACGGAAACCCGCATGTTCTATGGTGGGAGCTAAGTTAAGGGTCTGCAGAGGCATAGGGAATAGTATCATGGACACTGGAGACTCAGAAGGGAGAAGAGGGGAGGTACAAAGAATCACCTGTCAGGTACGATGTCACAGACAGGTGACAGCTATGCTTAAAGCCCAGACCTCTTCACCACCATACAATGCATCCAGGTAACAAAAAGCCATTTGTATTCCCAAAGCAATTGACATTTTTAAAAATTAAAAATATAAAGAATTAGAAATTGGCCTTCCATATGACCCAGCAATCCCACTACTAGGAATATACCTGGGGGAACTTAAATCATTCTACAAAAAAGATACCTGCACATGCATGTTTATTGCAGCCCTATTCACAATAGCAAAAACATGGAACCAACCATGCTGTCCCTCAAAACTGAAACTGATAAAAAATTTGGTACATATACACAATGGAATATTACATAGCCATAAAGTAGGACAAACATATGGACTTCACAGCAACTCGAATGGATTTAGAGTCTATCATATTCAGCGATCTATCACAGAAACAAAGAACTGAGTACCACATGTTCTCACTCATAAGCAGACACTGAACATTTACCATAATACTATCAGAAAGGGATTGGCAGTAGCAAGACACTGCCAGGGTGGGGGTGTGGGGAGACACATCATCAATAAAGGTACCTGATCTCAAACCAGGCAAAGTGGGGACCAAAGGGAGGCCCAAACTTTGCCTGCACAATGTCCATTTACCCCATATCTTTAAAATAAAATATATTAAAACATAAATACAAAATAAAAAAAGAAAGAAGTTCCTATTGTTTCAAACCTAAAAAAATTACAAGAAACGAACCTGTAATATTTCTTCATGGAAATCAGAGTGAAGTGAATTTACTCCTGCTACGTTTATTTATAAAATTCCCCCTTATCAAGCACACTGACAGTGTAGAGGCTGCTAGATACCATCCAAGAAAATGAGGTCACATGCCAGACAGCATCCCAGAATGCACGCGGGCAGCCCGAGCTTCACAGTAGGCACATGGTTGACTCTCAGAGGCCACTAGGAAAATCTTAGGGGAATAAATCTGAGTGTTTACGGAAGAAAGCAGAAGCATTTGAGTGGGTCCTCCATCTCCTAAAACAGCAGCAGCCATATAGGTTTCAAGGTCATTGAAGGTACAGTTTACAGAGGAACTAAGCTAAGTCACTTGAGCTCCCGAGCAGCTGGGCCTCCCAGTCTCCTGACCTCACAGCCTCTGCACCCAGGTGTGCTGGCACAGTACCCACTGTGGAACAGCAGCTACGTCAGAGACGGGGTCTTTGATCTCCATGTGGCTTGCGCTCTCTTGTTCCACACTTCTCAGGTCGCCAGTGGTGGAAACATTTGGACACAAGCACATACCTTGCTGTGTGTTTTCGTGTCTCGAGCAGCACTACTTTCAAGTGCTGATGTGAGCACTTGAACATGAGTCATGGTCACATAGTGAGTGCCTTCGTAGGCTGCCATGTCATTCCAGACCGACTAAACATTTTGGGGAGAAATGTGAGGGCTTCTGCCTTCCAGAAGAG
The DNA here is from genome assembly GCA_963574415.1 of Tarsius wallacei. NCBI lineage: Eukaryota > Metazoa > Chordata > Mammalia > Primates > Tarsiidae > Tarsius > Tarsius wallacei. The sequence goes on from CAUYQG010258368.1 coordinate 8,550, forward strand.
TAATCTGACTCGGAGCTGTTCCTGGTCAGCTTGGCCAACCCCTTCTCGCCTCCACACAGGGCCCCAGGCCTTAGCCGGCTTGGTCTTCTCTATGATCAACACATGTTCCTGTCCCTGTGCCTGTTCCTGTGGCCCTGGTCTCCCAATGCTGTTCCCTCTGCTGTTTAAGTAGCTCTAGCCTGACCCATTCTATTGCTCACAGCCAAGACACATTTCCTCACAAAGATTTCCTACGTTTCTCTCCAGCCCGAGTTCCTGTCCCCCTTCTCTGACTTGCTATAACTGGATCCATCAGTTTGGTGGCTGTTCCATGAGTCCCTAATCATAATGCTGTCTTCTCTAGAGAAAATGTGTCTCAGGCAGCTTTCTTTTTGTCCCAGAAAATGTTCCATATATGTTCAACACTCAGAAAATATGGGGTAATAGAATGATCTGCTAAATGGAAAATTAGAGAGACGCGGCCAGATTGCATTCAATTTTTAAAAACAAAATATGCAAAATATGAGGGTAAGAAACAAAAGGAATGAAAATCTTCAGAAATGATGTGAGTAAATTCAACAAAATGTGACATATGAAAATGTTTGTAATTGTTAAGTATGTTTTATTTACTTTTTATAATTTGTATTATAAATATTAATACAAAATAGTGTTTAGGGGTTGGCAGATTCAGTTAAGCAGTCTATGGATATCTTATTTAAGGGAAAAAAAATCATGAGATGCTCTTTTTAATTTTGTTAAAGCAACCATGCAAGGAGATGGGGTTAGACTTTGCTTTGGAAGTTTTATAAGCGGTATACATTGTATGTATGGTTTCATACAATAAAATATTTGTTTGTGGAATTTTACCATGTAGACCTCTAGTTTAGCAAATATGTTATTACTCCACACTTCAGTCTGTCAGCAACCACTTGGCTTGTGAACCGAGATCAGTAGATTCAGCATCTCCTCTGTTACATCTTAAACAACTCTTTAGAAAGCACAGGTAGGCACCGTGGTTGAGATAATTTCAAGAGCTTTGAGGAAAGTAATACAGGCTTTTGCATCAGAAAGCAAACAAACAAATAAATAAATAATAAGTGACGCGTGCTGTTCCTTCAGAAGGAAGCGATACACCAATGGCTAAGTGTCACTGATCGAACAACCCTTCAGCCCTCTGGTTTCCCGAGCAACTCTCTAGCTCATCTGTAAGATTTAGGACTCAGTAATCTGGACTTTCTGTGGGGAGTGGGCACAGTGAGGGGTCTTCTCCCATAGCCAGATGTAGGAGAGCCCAGGAGTCTAGGATGCCCGGAGACCCTCCCCAGCCCATGACTTAGACAGAGTTTGTGTACAGAGCCAGAGCAGGGCACCCTGGTGGGACCTTAAATGGGGGGCCTGGCATTCCCTCCTTCTCATATCAGGGGTCAGTGCTTAAATGTGGCTGGCCTCTCAAATAGCAAAAGACACTTGAAGCCAGGACATACACTGCACTAGCAGCCTGGAGAGAGGTTAATGGAAGGGTTATAGGGCAGCAGGGGAAAAAGAGTTGGGACTAGCTTGCCAAACAGTGTGTGAGGCAAAAGGCTGGAACAGATGAGAGGGAGGGTGCAAAAAGGAGGAACCACCAGGGAGAGACCGGGGATACAGCCCGTGCAGAATGAGGGAAGGAACAGCTAGACAAGTTCACGGGTGGAGGAGGGGAGCTTGGATGCCAAACAGCAGAACAAGCACGCTGGGTTTTTCTGATACAAAAACAAGGGTATATCCAGATTCCATTTTTATTTACTCAGTTTAAACTCATGTTTATTGAGCATCTTCTATGTGACTGCATTGTGCTGGAACTGGGGGTGCATGGGGACAGGAGGGCACAGCTAGGGGACAGTGTAGGCACAGCATCAGGGACAGATGGGACAGTGGGGGACAGGGTGGGCATGCCCACACACTCTGCTCTCCTAGCATTCCAGGGAATTAGATGCCAGGCCATGACAGATAAACAGGAAGAAGGAAAGGCAATAACCCCCTCCCTCTTCCTCTTTCTCCCTCCCTCCCTCTCCCTCTCCCTCTCCCTTTTCCCCTTCCCTCACTCCCTCTCCCTCTCTCCCTTTCCCCTCTCTACGTCTCCTTCCCCCTCCCCCTTCCCCCCCATTCCCCAATTTCCTTTCTGTCCCCATGGGATGCACTGAGCTCTCTCTAGACTCTGCCTCTGTACCCATCCCCCAAGCACACCTCTCTCCAGCCCTTGGGATGGCCGTCCTGCAGCTCTCTGTTCACACAGAACCTCCTCTATCATATCTTCTTGACCCAAGGTGGCTCCGGCCTCCCATCCCCTCTCCCACCACCCCCAAGGACTTTTAGTCACATGGCACTCACTTGGAGTCTGAGCATCCTGATGCTATGAGAGGAGGGAAAGGTGGTCGGGGTGGAGGACTTGTGCTGATCTCTTCTGATGCCAGGACATAAGGATGTTTTCCTTTGATGGCATGGAGTCCCCCTGTCCAGGCTGTGCAGGGCATGTGGCACAGGCTGGAACCTTGTCTGTCCCACCCCTTGGCCTGCAGTGTACCTCATTAAGAAGGGGAAATATGGTTCTGGTCATGTGAGGATTCTCCTGCCAGGAGAATCAGCCTGGAGGCAGCTCATTGGCAGTGGAGGAGGGACTGCCCTGGTTGTCCATGCAGCCCTGCCCCTCTCTGGCCCACATCCCTACCAGCTCAGGAGGCAGGGGAGAAGGGACAGCCTGTGTTAGTGTCTAGAGCCTCCCTGGCACCAGCCTGGTCAGGCGCCAACAGCCCACAGCTGTCCTTCCTCTGCCTCTGTTGGGTTCAGCAGGAAGCCCACCTGGGGGGCCGGAGACAGGCTGGGGAGCATGGCCTTCCATGTCCCGGTGTTATCGATTCACGAATCCTTGAAAATAGCTCCTCCCTGGGCTTGCCAACTCTTCCAAGTCAGTTAAAAAGAAAGTGAGTACATCCTGGCTAGATGATGCCTCTACTGGCAGTCAGTCTGAGCCCAACCATGTGTCTGTCCTCTGGTTGCGTTCATCTAGAGGGAGCCAGTGTCTCTCTCTGTTTAGGAACTGGAGCCTAGTTTGTGGCTCTGTCCTGTGTCGAAGAAGCATGTTGGCATGGATGCATCTTCAAGGTCATAGAGGGGTGTTTTAGGTTCCCGTGAAAATGTACTTGATCCTGAAGTTCACTCCATCTCTGCCTCCAAGCAAAGTGGTCCTGTTGGGAAAACTTGCAGGAGGTGAATGCCCACAATGAAACAGAACTTGGAGGGTGGCACCCGTGCCACTCGTGTGAGAAGGGCTGGAGCGAGGGATGGGCATTCTGACCTGCCTTGGGATTACAGGTTGGGCTTTCTGTCTGTCCATGCATAGAGCTGTGGGTTTATGGTGCTGTTGTCTAGAGTTGCGCAGCAGTATAACGGTGTGTGTATGGAACACCGAGGTGGGATGAAGCAGCAGTACCCCTTCCAGGGCTGAGGGGACACACTTGCCCCCGACTGGCACACCAGCGGGGAAACTCTGAGCTCAAGCAGGATCACACATTTGATCCACCTGGGAGCCTTTCTGCTTTGACCTATTTAGCGGGCAGAACCCTATGCACTAGCCCAGGCCAGCACTGTGTGGTCAGGTCTCCTGGAAACCCTAGCTAGGGGGTCTGAATGAGGTGCCCATGTCGCTGCTCCCGGAAACCCAGTGCCAAACACATTTCATGTCCGGCCTCCATGAATCGTGTTCTTACTTCCTTTACTCACAGGGAAGCCTTGAACCTTCTCTGGCAGCTGACTGGAATGGAGTTGCCATTCTTGTTCTGGATGTTGTGATTTCCTGTGTCAGAACATCCATGATTATTTATCATATCCTTTTGTTTTTATGGTTATTTTCATAAGCCACTGGAGTTTTCTTTTGTGGGCTGTGGATTAAGGAAAGGAACAAATAATTTAAAAAAGAAAACTCAAAATGCACTCCTTACCCATCTTGGGTCAGTCATGTCGTTTTTGTATGCAGACAGCGTATTTTCACCCTTTAATGAAACTGGTAACTGAATATGGTATTAGTCATAACATGAACTAATGTTCCTTTTTAAATGTGATGATCATCCTGCTTTATTTCTCCATCTGCAAGATGAGAATAATAATTATCCCTTTGAAAATACCATAGGGTCAAATTAGTTAATGTTGGACAAGCGTTTCAAAACGCAGATACCTCATCATTTATTAGTGGCTCCACTGCTGTGCAATTTGAGTGTGGAGTTCCTTGGAGGAATTGGCATTTGCATCAGCTCCTGTTTCCCTTAATTTCCTCACAGAGGGCTGGTCTGCGTCCCCTCCTCCTAGTGCTGGCTATGCCTATCTGTGGCCTGTGGCCTGTGTCTGCAGAAGTCTTGCTCGAGCCATCAGAAGTCATGTCCTGAAGGGAAACCAAGGTAGTGGGCTTGCCCAGGCACTTCTATATGGAATTACCTATTTTCTTTCTAATTCATATGATATTTTTGACTTTTAAGGGGAAACCTTGCAGCATATTATTTTCTGCTCTGTGTCCATTGCTTGACCCTGAAATGAATGATCTCAGTTAAATCCTCAGCGACAGGAATGAGTGAGCAGTGTCACATGTCATCATCTCCTTCCATGTGAGGTACATGGTTGAGTTTTTCCTGATTCAGAGAGCAAGACATTTCTGAGTAGTCACAAAGTGCAAGAGGACAAACAGCATGAAAGCCATTGGAGTAGCCCTCGTCTGTGTGCTAGAAACCTCTGAAAAATATTTGCAGGTTGAGGACCTGAGATCAGAAAGGTTTGACTTACATGAACAAAGTCCCCTGACTGTAAAGAGATGCTGAAACTGTGTCTATCTCCAAAACTTTTGTATTTCTATTTAATTTGCATTTTGTGAACCCAAATCATCAAAGAGTACTGATGTTTTCTTTCTGTACACTTCAGGAAAAGTGATCTTTTGAAACAACTTATTGGGTACTAAGAGAAACTCTCTCTGTCCTGATGTAGTGGTGTTAGATTAAATGACCCCTCTGTTCCCTTATAAAAATGATGTGTGTCAATATGTGTGAGAAACCTTCAATATACTCAGTGTATTTTTTCAGTGCTATGGCCTACAGGAAGCCATGGCAAATTGCAATCAAATAAAATTCACAGAATTGAATTCCTTTGTCAATGAAGTGAAATCAGAAAATTTCACTTTTCACTCTAAAGGGCTATACATTTAGGTAATGTTAATTTCCACATTATCCCGGTCAGGCTATTTTACTTGTTGGCTTTTCCATGAGGTTAGGATAGTCCTTCTGTTTACGTAGGGATGTGTCAATAAGAAGGGCTTTCATTCCAGCTTCCAAGCAAAGAAGTGGAAACTGTGTGGGAGTTTGTTCCCTTGTATCTGCCCAACAGCACCAAGCAAGGTGAGCATCCAGCCTGAAAGTCAGCAATGGCCACGGCTCTAGGCTCTGTGGATGTTCACTCGGAGCTTTGTGAATGGGGTTGTCCCTGGGAGGGTAGACCCAGGAGGTACCATTATGTCTGAGCTGCCAAACAAAGAACATCTGAAGTCATACTGCTCTCCATCGTTAAAATATTCATTTTTTAAAAATAGCCTCGGGGAAATGTCTCTAACCAAAAATTCTCTTTCTCAAGTATAAAGCCCTTTCTCAAAATCCAGTATTTCCCATATAAAGCCAGTTCGTTGTGGGCGTAGGGACTTTATTTTCCACTGCCAGTAAAAACCTCTGATTGGTGAGCTTTTCTTCACCTTAAATTTGAAACTGGAGTGTGTAAGTAGACTGTGGATTTGAGTGGAAAGCCTGGCTCAAGTTATGTGAGTTTTAGAAATATCGTTACAGTTTGTTTGCACAGTTTTCTCTAAAGGGGAAAATTTTGTTTAATATTTGAATATGTTTATGCTTAAAAATGGAAGAATAATCAGTGGCTATGTGTGTGCTATTAGACCTAAGGTGTTCTCTATTTTCTCTTTGTGTTTTCTATGTAAGGATCTAGTTTTCATATGTCTTGAAAGAACTCTTACGTGAACATTTAGAAACAGTTGCGATTACACACTGAACCATTTGTATGTGAAGATCCCGACCACACACAGCACAGCCCCCATCTCTTGGACATTTCTTGATGTTTTGGATATTTCCCTGCATCTTGGACAATTCCTTGCATCTTGAACATTTCCATATGTCTTGGACATTTCCCTACATTTTCTATATTTAACTATGTCTTGGACATTTCTCTACATTTTGGACATTTCCTAATGTCTTGGACATTTCCCTGTGTCTTGGACATTTCTCTACATCTTCGACATTTTTCTATGTATTGGACATTTTCTACGTCTTGTACATTTCCCTGAGTCTTGGATATTTTTCTATGTCTTGGATATTTTTCTATGTCTTAGATATTTGCCTATGTCTTAGGCATTCCTCTATGTCTTGGACATTTCCCTGCGTCTTGGACATTTGCCTATGTCTCGGACATTTTTCTATGTCTTGGACATTTTCCTACATCTTGTACATTTCCCAATGTCTTGGACAATTTCCCTGCAACTTGGTCTTTTCCCTACATCTTGACATTTCCTTACATCTTGGACATTTTCTACATCTAGGATATTTCCATATTTCTTTGACTCCTCCCATGTCTTGGACCTTCCCTACGTCTGGGACATTTCCCTGTATCTAGAACCCATCTTTGCTGTTTCGCCCAGGCTAGGATCGTGCACACTTCAGATCATAGCCAGTAGAGGGAGCTGCCGGCTTACTTTTTGGACAGTTACTCACTGTGACTTCAGTCCTTCTGTAAACATGGAAATTATCTTCATTTAGTCCAAGCAATCAGAGTGAGAAATCTGTCTTAAATTCATCCAAGTGTTTCTTGGTGTCTTCTGTTATTCGCCTCCCTGAAGGCACCCAGGATGAAGGCCGTTCGTCTCTTCACGTGTCTGCGAGCCCTTAGCTCACCCACCTAAGGGTGAGGATGGTGGCTGAGGGCAACTGGGCGTGATTATCTAATTTTTCCATCAGCTTGAGGTTCTTATATGAAAGTTCTATTCATGGAGTGCCAGAGGAGGGGAAAATAAAAACCTGTTTACACTCTGCCTTTCCAACTGGCCTGCCAGTTATCCCCTGACCTGGTGCAGTGACGAGAAACTATCTGTGCGACCTTGGCCTCTGGGTTGTGGCTGCGGAGGGCATTGGTGGTGTCGGTGGCAAGGCGTGAGCAGAGGGCTGGGTTTTTTTTATAGACTCAGGGGCACCCTCTCTTTGGGAAGGCATGTTCTTACATGCGGTGGCTCTGCTGAGAAGCCATCTGACAGCCTTCCAGCACCTCTGTCCTCTGAGAACTACCAGCAGGCCCTCAAATCTTTATAAACTGCTGCGTAAACACAGCGCCGAGTTGAAATCTCTAGCTAAGGCCTCTCTAGTTCTCTTCCAAAGAAAATGCTGCAGGAAGCATGTCCCACAAGGAAAGTCTCCTGCCCCCTACTTACAGAGATGCCTTGAGGAGACTCTCCACTCCCAGGAACATGGACACAGTGTCTAAGACGCCGTGGTGAAATAGAAAACACCAAGACTGCCCGGCATTGCATTTGCTGGCCATCCGGGGGGTGGCATCTGTTCAGGCCAGATGTGTCCTGAGAAAGCTCTGAGAGTCTGAACTCACTGCCTGTGGTTTCCTTCCCCGTGGGCACTGGGCACTCGCCATGCTCCATAGCTGGTAGGTGCCACCTCTGGCTGCCCTGCTGCTGGCTGCTGTCACCTGTCCTTCCACGGGGTGAAAAAAGCCTTCCATTAGCTCATGGCTGTGTTCTCCGAGGAGCATTCTGCCCCTTGGCTTGGACTGCGGGAGACATCAATCAGGTCCCTCAGATGAGGCCTCCGAGAACCCAGGGAAAGGTGGATCATCCTGAACTGTAAACACGCGGGCCGGCGGTTGAGGTTTTGGAGTTGAAGAACATTTCAAAATGTCTATTTGAGTATCTAAAGTAAACCTTTATTTTAAAGAGAAGCTGAGACCCAAGAGGCTCTTGGGGTGGCCTTTGGGAGGTCAGCTGGCCTTTCTGCCTCCGTTTCCCTTTCTTCACATTGGCAGGGAGAGTGAAAAATTTGGCTTGTCTGTTTCACAGAAGTCCTTTAGTTTTAACTTCCCTGGAGTGGTTGTCCTGCTAAAATCTGATTCACGCCAGTCAGGTTTCCTTGGCACCAAGCTTCACCTCATGGACTGTGTTAGGTTTCCTCTGCTTCTCGGACCCAGTGTGCACTAGACTCACTCCCTGGAGTTGATTCCTGTTGTTTGCTGGGGGTAGCAACTTTCCTTTTGGCGTTTTGTTTTTCTCCTCTCAGTAACCGAGGAAGAAGGGCGAGGTGATCCCCCTTCCCTGGGGTGGCCAAACTGCTTCTGGTGCTTGAAAGACATAATGGAGTTGTAGATGCAGGAAGGAAAGAAGAAGGGGTGTGTGTGTGTGTGTGTGTGTGTGTGTGTGTGTGTGTACGCGTGTGCATGCGCACTTGTGTGCACATGTGTGTGTTTTAGCTGTAGGCTTTTGGTCACAGTTTATTGCTGTTGGCACCATTCAAAGCAGCCAAGCTGCAGAAATTCCTTAGAAAAGTAGGCGCACACTTGCTCCAGGGAGCAGAGGGGCTGAGGCCTGAGGGGCGCTGGACACAGGCTGACTTTCCTTCATGCTCCTCGCACTGCTGATTTTAAACTCTTTGTAGTCAGAACACATTTTTGTTTATCACTTTTCCCCCTTTGTTTTTCTTTAAACAATCTTATAAGTAAATATTTTCCCTTTAGAAACAGCCTAGATTTTCCTGAATCCGTGCCTTTTCTTTCTTTTCTTTTTTTTTTTGGAGTCAAAGTCTCACTCTGTTGCCCAGACTGGAGTGGTATGCTCATGGCTCACTGCAGCCTTGACCTACTGTGCTCAGGCGTTTCTGCCACCTCAGCTTCCCAAATAGCTGGGACTACAGGCATACGCCACCATGCTCAGCTAATTTTTTGATTTTTTTTGTAGAGATGGCATCTTCCTATGTTGCCCAGGCTGGTCTCAAACCCCTGGTCTCAGGCAATCCTCCAGCCTGAGCCTCCCAGAATTTTGGTATTACAGGTGGGAGCCACTGTACCCGGCCCCACTTCCATTTCAATTGACGTTGTTCTAGAACTGAAATCCCATGAGATCTTACAGAGTACTGCTTGTCAGTTTGAGAAACTCTTCCTTGCTCCAGACTTTGAAGCTGAGACTGTGGGACCCTGACACTGCTGCTGCCTCAGCACAGAGTAGGCAATGCCAGGACAGTCGTGAGTGATGACTAATGACACCATGTTCATTCTTGCTCATTAGTGAGTGTGGTTTTGTTACATATTCTTAAATATTTATAGAAGGCTGTGCATTCTTGCAAACTGGAATTAATCCTATGGAAATATCTGAATACTGTTTTATATGAGTTACACTAGTCACCCAAAAGTGAAACAAAATCTAGACAAGATGTTTGATAACTGACTGAATGTTTCTGACCTGATGGTCTTTTCAAGGACTGAGGAAAAGGCTAGCTCTGGGTTGGCCAGTTAGAAAAATGCCATGCTATCTTCAGCTCCAAATGCCACTTGGTTTCCATTCTGTTTTCGTAAATAAAGATTAATTTCACAAACATAGAGTTGATTAGTTTAATGTTTAGTTTCATGTCCGTAAATAATTTAAAAAGCAGTTTTTTTCATTGCCAACGCTTCATAGGAAAATATGAAAAACAAAGGAAAAAGTCCTGGTGGCATCTGAGAAAGGCAGCAATGGGTCTTCGGTTTTGTTAGAGGACTAACCGGACCTGGACAACACTGATGGTCCACTAAAGCAAGGGTCTCAGCCACCATCCCCTGTGTTAGAGTCCTCAAAACCCAAATGTAAAATCTGGCCTTGACATTTAAAATAGCACAGAACCAACCTGAGAACTGGCAGGTTCTTCTCATATCATATGAAGTGAGGACAGGAAAGGTGTTCGTCTCTTACAGAGTCATTCTTAGGAGCAAACTGAAGAACGGATAGCCACAGCTGACCCACTGAGTGGGAAGCAGATGGCGTGGTGCTGGATGATGCGCCAAGTTTTTTTTGTGTTTTGTTTTTTGGTTTTTTGTTTGTTTGTTTGTTTGTTTGTTTGTTTTTTAGTAGGAGTCTCACTCTGTCGCCCAGACTGGAGTGCAGTGGCCGCTCCCGGCCACCGCAGCCTCGACCTGCTGGGCTCTGGCGATCCTTTCACCTCAGCCTTCCAAGTTGCTGGAACTACAGGCGCGCGCTACCATGCCCGGCTAATTTTTGATTTATTGTAGAGATGAGGTCTCGCCAAGTTGCTCAGGCGGGTCTCGAACCTGCGGACTCAGGCAATCAACTCACCCCAATCTCCCAAAGTCGCGGGATTACAGGCTGAGCCACCGAGCCCGGCGATGCGCCAAGTTAAAGTGCACACTCACAGGGTCATCATGTTGTAAGTAAGTGATGAAATCAATGAAACTAGGAAGAGGAAGACTTGTCCCGTCCCTGAAGCGACTCCTTCCCAAGGATGATCATGTGGAACAGGGGAAGGGGCCTTGCAGGGGAGGCTGGACAGACACTACCTCAGCAGATGACCCAGAGCACTGTCAGCAGTGGTGAGCCACGGTGGCGTTCATGGCACATGCTCGTACTATGGTGCCTGGGAAGGATACTTTGCTTCAGTGTCTCCCTCCGCAGAGCCCAGAACCCAGAACCCCAGTCTACTCATGAGAAAAGCATCACCCAGATGGACGTCATGTAAAATACCTGAGAATTCTCCTCAAAACTCCCAAGGCCATCAAAAGCAAGGGACTGTCCCAATCTAGTGGTGCCTAAGGAGACATGATGCCTACACATAAAGGAGCACCCCAGATGAGATCTTGGGACAGAAGAAGGACATGGAGTGCAAACTAGGAGATCCGGATCCAGTGTAGGCTTCAGAGGATCATGGTGTCACTGTTTGTTAGTTATGACAGATGGCTCAATATGTGTGATGGGAAGCCCGGGGAACCAGGTGAGGGTCTACCAGGAGGTGAGGGCCTAACCAGGAGGTGAGGTTCTACCGGAAGGTGAGGGTCTACCAGGAGATGAGGATTTACCAGGAGGCGAGGGCCTACCAGGAGGTGAGGGTCTACCCAGAGGCAAGGGTCTACAAGGAGGCGTGGGCCTACCTGGAGGTGAGGGTCTACCAGGGGGTGAGGGTCTACCAAGAGAATACACCATATTTGCTACTTTTTTGTAAAACTGGAATTATTACAAAATTAAATATCAATTTCAAAAAGTAAAAACTCTTATTATCATACATTGCTCCTACGTGGCAGCGCCATTATTTTCCTAACTCTTGGTTGATTTTTGAGGGATGACTTTGAGTTATATAAGAGAAAGCAGGTTTCCTAAGCTTTGCTTCTCATAGGTATTTTCCTGTTCAAAGACTTTTTGTGGTACTGTGACTCTTGGGGTTGCTTCTGCCTTGGTTTATAAGTAGGCTTGCTATTCCTTCTTGCAGAGAGTGTCTGTTAGGGACCCAAGCCGTGAGAAAGTTTGATCCCAATTTGAGGACTGTCATGATTGCCATGGAGGGGATGCTCATGGTGGCTTAGAAGTGAGTGGCCACTTTAGGGCTTAGTCATAATCCTTGACTGAATTATGTAATCCTCAGTGGGGGTTCCCAATAATAATCGAATGGTCCCTCTTTGTTTCTGGGCACAATCCCTGTTCATGTGACAGTGGCCTTCGTAAAACCAAAGCTACTGTAGTCCTTATCAAAATGGCTTTGCATTTTCTTGCATTCATAAATTTCATGGCTTTAAAAGAAAGTAAAATTTACTTCCTTTGAGATGAAAAACATGATATTTCCAGACAACAGTTGGAACTGTTCGTAAGATATGTAAAAGGCACTATGAATATTGGTAAACCTATCAACATCTTTGAGGCTTCATTATTTTAATGAACTATAAATCGTATGTTCTTATGACTGTGAAAGTTCACAAATATCCCAAATCCTGAAGTCCACAGGACAAGGAGGCATTTTCGGGGCAGCCCCAGGGCCCCTTCCCCTCATCCCTCTGTATTGATTTCAGACTGAGGTGAACTCTGTACCCATTTCCAGCTTAATGTCCAGCTACAGCCTGGACAGATTTCTCTGCCTCTTGTAAGACGCACACGTCTGGGCTGTGTCATCAGAACTCTGTGTGATCTGGGATCTTTGAGTAGCCAGTGGTTCCCCGATTGTTCTTTCATCTGCAAACACCCTGGGCCTCTTCCAAAATGAAACCCTGGAAGTTGGGTGGGCGCCACATTTACGAGCGTGTTGACGGACCAGGGACTCCAGAGGCTGCCACACAGCAACTATGATGAATATGCCACTTTCCTCCTCAAAATGATGCCTGTCATGATATGGCTGTGAGCAGTGTGTCCTGCAGTTTCCCTTTAACCTAGTAAATATTCACTGTCTTACTCTTTGAAGAAATATTTTAGTCATTTTGAAAGAACTGAGAGTGGGCAATTGCTTTGTGCAATTACTGGCTATTGTATCTTGCCTAGAGATAGAATAATGTCCCAGTAGATTTTACTTCATCTTCAAAACACATACAATAATTTAAATTCTTAACTAGAACACACTTGAATTTTCCCATGTTTAATCATTAAAAAGGCAAAACTTAATTTCATCAAGTGCAATCAAAGAATTTTTCATAGTAGCAATTAAAAACTACGAATCCAGAATTTCAATGACATAAAATTAAACAGCTGCTCTGTTATATTTTTAATCTTCATTCAAATCAAATGGCAAATTTTTCCTCAGGATTTTTTCTTGTCTTTTTGAATATCGGTGGGTGGAAAGGTGATTTCAGTCATTCAGAAACTTCCTTAGACATGCTCTGGCATATTTTGAAATGCATGCCAGTCATTCCCTGGAGTGAGTGACCTTTGTGTTTCTGTGGGACACACAAGGCGAGGCCCTGTGGGGAAGGCCTGATTGGTGAGCTTTGGCCTGAGGGGACTCCCAACTGTCCTGAACCATTTGACTGAGGAACCCCAAGCCTGTGCTGCTCGGCTCGCCTTCCTTATGATCACCAGGTCTCATCCACCATGAGAGAAAGGAGAAATCCCACACGAAGTCTGGGTCCTTCTCACTCCTTCCTGCTGCATGTGGGGGAGAGGACCCCTTTTGTGACACCCAGACTTCCCCATACTTCCCATGTAAGATGACGAGATGTGACACGTGTAGCAGATGGATAATCAACCTGTGGTATATTCTCCCTCCATGCCCAAGTGTGTTTCCTTCGAGTTTCCTCCTGGATGCTTGGGTATAGACTCTGAGGAAGACAGCCCAGTGAAGCCAGGACTCCAGGCTGTGAAAAATGCTTACATACTTTTCAAAGGTGGAGCTATGGAATGAATTATTTCATAATTTCAGAAGCTTCTTAGTTTCCCTGTTTGTTTTCTAAAAGCAAAAATTGAGTTCTGTGGTGGGAGAGAACTTTTATTTTTATTGTTTCAATTGCTTATCAGTCTAGTTCAAAAGCACTTTCACTGCTAAAGACTTTTAGTTTGTTATCTCTTCTCATCAAGCTTCTCTCCTGAGCCTGTTCTCATAGCAGATTTTTCAAAAAATCTGAAGTTGGTCTTTCAACCTCCAAGTTTTAATTTATTCGGGGACCTTTTATTTTTATGTCTTTATCCTTGGGAGTAGACTTTTTTAGAGGCTTGGTTGTTCTCACACCAGGCAGGACTCCATGTAAGGAACTTAAATGATATATCAGTCTTTGGGTGAAGACTTTTTTTTTTTGAGTTGGAGTCTCACTCTGTCACCCAGACTGGAGTGCAGTGGCCGCTCCCGGCCACCGCAGCCTCGACCCACTGGGCTCCGGCGATCCTTCCGCCTCAGCCTTCCAAGTAGCTGGAAATACAGGCGCACGCTACCACGCCCGGCTAATTTTTTGATTTATTGTAGAGATGAGGTCTCGCTTGCCCAGGCGGGTCTCGAACCGCGGGCTCAGGCAATCCACTCACCTCAGCCTCCCAAAGGCGCGGGATTACAGGCTGAGCCACCGAGCCCGGCAGAAAATCAGAACCAAGTTTTAACATAGTTTATACAAAGTGCAGCATAAAATATTTTGGGAATCAGAAGGAAGCCTATAAACGTAGTATGCAAAAAAGTCTATTTACATAAAATATGACTTGCAAGATGTTTGCTGGTTCACACTGCCTCAATCTGACCCAAAGAACTTTTCAACTCTGCTGAGAATCAGTGGTCTAATAATTCTGAAGCAATTATCAGAAATACTGGAGTGCTTCCTCCATTGTCAACTTCATATTAGAAAGCTGGCAACTTTTCTTCATTCTCTATTTCCCAATCTTTAAATTGGGTATAATTATGTTTTTCTTAGGTTCTGCAGATATTAAACACTACATGTCAGAATACTCTAGAAAATATTTTGAAATTTATTTTACTAGAGTATTTTTATAGGCAAAGTAAGATTTACAGAAAAACTGAGCATAAAGTACAGAGTTTTCGTATCCCATTCTGCTCGATTTCCCCATTTATTGACATCATCTAATTAAGTACTATTGTTACCATCAATAAACCCAATGTTGATACTTTATTACAGTTGACCATTGAAGAACTTTCATTTTAACTACATGTAGCCACTGATGTCAGATCCTGTCAACCAGAAGTGCACCAAAAAATGTAGCATTTGTGGATGCAAACCCTGCATCTGCAGGATAGTTGACTTTTCCTATACATGGGTTTCACAGGACTGACTGTTAAGTATATTTGGATTTGAGTATGGGCCATTCTGGAACCAATACTCTGAGTAAACTGAGGGAAAAACAAATAAATCAAAGTCCATAGTTTGAGTTTTCTCAGTTTTTTTCTAATGTTCCAGGATCCCATCCAGTAGACTATACTACTTTTAGTTGTTTTGTCTTTTTAAGCTCTTCTTGGCATTGTTGTTTTCAATGACTGAAAGTTTTGTTGCATGCTGGCCAGGTATGTTAATGGATGCCCCTAAATTTATATTTGTCTGATGTTTTTCTCATGGAAAGATTGAGTTATTGGTTTGGCAGTGGGGTTCTAGAAAATTTAATTAACTCTTTTCTCAATACAGCATATCATTTACTTCTTCCTAATAGTTTCAAAAAATTAATAGTTCTATGATTAGTAAAGTAATTTATTTAAAATATTTTGAAATAGTTTAAACTGACACATTAAGACAATCTTTGGAACATAGTGACTTAATATGAATAACTACTATTTTTAAGAACTTACTGTGGGGCTGGATGTTTCTAACCCATTTAATCCACACAATGATTAATAAAGATAGATCGTTTGTTACAATTTTTAAAAAACAATGAGAATATGGGCTTTTCAACTACATCATTTTCCTTTATTTATAAAACTCATAATCAATAAAACTGAGACATAAATATTAGTTCTTTTTTCAACTACATTATATAGTACTGTCAATATAAAAAAACCTTTTTTATCTCTCAAATTCTTCTGCTTTTGCAATATTTAAAATTCATTGAATCCTATATTTAAAAAGATTTCCTTCACAGATAATGGACATTGGGTATGTGGTGTGATTTTCTTCCTGAATAAGTGTTTTATTATTCTAGAGACGCATGTTCTCAGTCTTAGACTTAAAGGAAGAGAAGTCTAAGTCTCAGTCTTAGACTTAAAGGGAAGACCACTTATTTGACCTGGACTAACTTTGAATTTAATTATTGAGGAGAAATAGAAATATAGTTGTAGGAAACATATCTTGAGTTTTTCCAATTTTTAATAGGTGGAGGTAATAAGAACACTTGATGGATTTTTTTTTTAATATGGACTGTTTATAAAGAATGTAGTTTAAAATATTGTAAATGTATAGAAAATAAATAATAATACTGTAAAACACCAAAGTATCAACCATATAGCTGATAGTTGAAGTATTCTTCTTCCCTTTGATTTGCCCTACCCCATCCAAAAAAAAAAACTCTAAAAATATTTATTAGCTATCATTCAGATACCTTTCTTACTAATTTTGTTTTATGTCTATGTATCTTTAAAATATTATTTGTGCATATTTTAAACTTTATAGAACTTGTAAAAATAGTCTAAATGTGTCTTGTTTTCTCTCTATAAATATTTATGATGTATGTATGTATATTTGTATTTACACATACTCATGTAGCCCTTTATTTGTTATGTATGACTATACAATAATTATTCATTGTCCCAATTGTCGATATTTAGTCTTTTCCACATTTTTTATTCTAAAAACATGTTACAATGAAGACTATCACACAGGTTGTCTTGTTTACTTAAGGCCTAGGATTTACAATGAAGAATGGAAATGCTGGGTTACATATTGCCACATATCTTTGGATTACCATATATCAAGACACTGCTCTTCAAAATGCTTGTGCCAAGTCACGTTGCCAACGTAAGCAGGAATTGCTGTTTGTCTCTATATTCTATATTCTTCCCCAAATGTGGAAATAGGAAGCACTTTTGATTTTACTTTTTATAAATTGAGTTTAAAATTATTTACATTGTGATTGCCTGATAACTAATAAAGTTGAGTATTTGCTAATATTTTATTAATCATTTGTATTTCTTCTTTATTGAATGTTTTTTCACATTGTTTGGTCAATTGACAGGAAGTTTCCTTACCTTTATTGAGTTTTAAGAGTTCTGCATATGTTCTGGTGACTAAAGTTCTGCTACTTCCATTATGTGCAAGTAAATTCTTTTGCATTCCTTTTCACAAGTTTATTGCACCAATTTTAATATAGTCAAATTCATTTATCTTTTTATGGCTTATGCCATTAATATTTAATATTGGGTACTAAAAACAAATCCAGTTGTAATATATTTTTACACATCTTGACTTTGTTAATTTATTGAGTCAATATCCATAAGTAGATTAATCTGTAATTTTCCATGATCATATTTTCATAAAATAACATGACTAAGTAGATTTACAGAGTAAATTTTACAGTATTTACTAATATTTTATTTTTTGAAAAGTTTTGTGATATTGGACTATATGATCAGAACTAGCTATTATAAACTGAATTTGTGTGGTCAGCAAATCACATGACTGCTATCAGTTGAAAGTAGTGCAGTCAAGACCAGGAAGAATTAGAACCAGAAAACACAAATAAGCTAGCTGCATTAGAAGATATCCCCCATGTCATCCTCAACTGTTTCACTTTGGCTTTTGCTTAAGCTCAGGCTTATGTCCATATAGAGTAATTTATGATGAAGGAAAATAAATGGAGGAGAATAAATGAAGAAGAAAATATGTGGGAGGGAAAAGTCCAAGCTAGCTTAATTGATGAGTTTTCTTACTACGGGGTATAGAGTCATAAAAGACTTCTGTTGCAATAAAACCAAAATCAGTAGTGGTCCTAAAGGGCAGAAGATAAGAAAATCCTCCCAGAAGATACTACTTAATTAGCATTGTCTGGAAAGAATGACCAAATAAGTGTATAGTCTAACATACGAAAGTGGTGAAAAGCTTGCATGGTTGCTCACAGGCCTGGAACAAAAAGAAAAGATTAGACTGAAGACAAAGAGTACTGGGGAATAATCTATTTGATGGATTTATAGAAGTGTCCACAAGATATGAAGACTCTTGAACCTCATAGTAGTGCTAACTACATAGTATTCATCAAGGAAAGAGCATTAGACAACCAGTTATATGCAGTGACTAAACCAGTTGACTTCTGCTAACCTCTGTCTTTGGCGAACCCAGTACTAACACAATAGATGTATGAGTGAAGTGACCATGGTAGCAGAGACGGAGGCTAATTGTGGTCCCTGCAGTTTGACATTCCATTTGCCAAGAATAACTTCTATATAGCCTCTGCTGATTATCTATTCTGTCAGCCATGGAGACAAAGGCTAAGCTACTCATTTGGCACTATCCTTTGAGAAAAATCAGTCTATTTCTTGGAAACAAGTTGATGATATTGGGATCATTTTATTTTAAAAAAATAATTGAAACATATTTTATTTGCAAAATAATGTACAATGTCTATGGATTTATTTTAAACTTGGAAAGAGTATATAGAATATGACTCAATTAACTCAATAATGTCATGTATTTCTGCTCTTAGAATCTCCTCTTCACAGATTCTTGGAATAGTCTTCTATTTTACCAACTTGAATAGAAATTGTCTTTTAGTATTGTTGGTATTTGTTATTTTTGCTGTTGTTTACCATTCTAATGACTGTATAACACATACACAGACATAAAAAATCATTAATAACATTTATGAAAAAATTTCACAAAGTGAAAACACTTGTGTCACCAATACACAGGTAAATAAAAAACTAAACAAATAAATAAATAAATAAATAAAATTAACAGTTTCCTAGACGTCTCCCTCATACTGCTCCCAATGCCAAATCTCTATCCAGATTCTCAGGCCATAGATTTCTTATATAATTTAAAGTGCAGGAACTGTATTTCATTCTTATTTTTTTTGAGTTGGAGTCTCACTCTCGCCCTGACTGGAGACTGGAGTGCAGTGGCTGCTCCCGGCCACCGCAACCTCGACCTGCTGGGCTCCAGCAATCCTTTTGTCTCAGCCTTCCAAGTAGCTGGAACTACAGGCGCGCGCTACCATGCCCGGCTAGTTTTTTAATTTATTGTAGAGGTGAGGTCTCGCCAAATTGCCCAGGTGGGTCCCCAACCCATGGGCTCAGGCAATCCACTCACCTCAGCCTCCCCAAGTGACGGATTACAGGCTGAGCCACCGAGCCCGGCTTGTATTTCATTCTTGATTATGACCCTGTGCTTTCGTCTCACAGCTTACACATCACAAACACTCAAGCAGGACTAATATCCCATCCTGAATAAAACCAAATTTATATGAGTATAGCCAATGGCCCATTATTATTCTAAGTTAAATACCATATAATTTCCTATCTTTATTCAAACATCACATTAAATAATGGTGTTTTAAATTTTGAAATATATTGTATAACAACTTTTATTACTTTAATATATTTAAAGTACAATGTAGCCTCCTCTGAAGAACAAGTAGTAGATAGAAACTAAGGAAAACTACTTTTAATAGCAAAACATTTGTGGTCATCATGAATAACAAAAATTACAAAGATAGATGCAGAACACTAGTATTTTGTATGTGAAAAATGGATAAAATTTTGTGTAATGGAGAATAATATCAGACTATTATTTGCTTTATCACAAGTAAAGATAATTAATAGGTTTGATTTTACTGGTTACAAAGTATAAATTTTAAAACAGTATTGCATTAACATGCAAACAGTCTTAACTAGAAGAAAATTCTAGAATTGAAATTTTTATTTTCATGGACAACCGAGCCAAAATATCTGCCAATAAAATTCAGTCTTACACTTGTAAGCGTGAAATAGTATATCTTCTCCCAATGCACATTTCTTTAGAAATGATATAATTTTGCCCAATAAATAAAAATATTTTCCAATATTTTGTACACATCTATCTATATAAAATTTTAAGAACCGATGATTCTTAAACAAAGCACTATGGTTTCCAATGACCATTAAAAATTTCTCCAAATGTGACCTCACATAAATTATAAAAATGCAGTGATTATGTTTCTAGAATCATAAAGCACTGTAGACTATTAAGGCAAAACCATTTCCCAATAAATTTATAGGCCATATTAAAAGACATTTATGCAACTTTCTACTCTCCTTTTTTGCATGTTTACAAATTTGCATGTGGTACCATAAACTGTAAGATGACCTATTTCCTTTTGAAATATAAATTAAATTTTGTAATAATTTAGGCTATTTTGATAAATTATTATGCATAGGAAAAGATGTATAATGTTTATTTCCCTTCAGTAAGTGAAAAAAATGAAGGAAAAAAGCAAAAAGGTGAACAGAATACAAAGCAACACTTCATATGTAAACATTTTACAATTCAAAAATTATTAGACTGGGAGTGTCTGATGTTTTCCCTTACATTGTGAATTGATTCATCACATTCAGAACAACAACGTCCATAAAATTGTACATCAATTAATTCAATTTTGTTTTTTCTATTTGTCTTGGCTGTCTAACAATGATTGGCTTAAATGATTGTGAATTAAAATTATCTGTGGAGCTTTAAAAAACATATTCCTGAAAAACATACTAAGAAATTCTAATCCACAGCCCTACAAAGTAGCTTGGAAAATTCCAGATAATAAATCTGATGCCATATATCCAAGGGCAGGCATATAGAAAGCACTAAAACTCTCAACATTTATTCAAATATAGTAAATTGTCAAATGGAAATCAACCCAGTAATGAAAAGGAGTAATGTTGTCAAATAATATCAATGATTCTCAAACTTTTTCTTTTGTTGACATTGTAATTATTACTTAATTCCCACTTTCAAATCCTGTGACATAACTGCTAACTATACTCCTTTGCCATCAATGGAGTATATCTTTTCTAGCAAATGACAATAGGAATTGGGTTAAATATAGGTTAACATGTAAAGATACATGCTAATGTGTAAATACAGGTCAACATGCAGGCAGATAAATACAATGAACTATAATATTACCTTTTGCTGCAATAATTTCACAAATGCAAGTTCAACTTCACCTTTGTTTTAAATAACAAGAAATATGTCTTCTTTGCTGAAAATTATTTTTAAATTCAATAATTCATTTAGGATACTCTGGGAAGGCCATTTAGAAATGCTCTGGAAACAAGAGGGGATATATATTTAAGAAAGCACTCATGTATAACTTAGGGAGCAACCTGAAAATTTGACTAAAATATTTTCATGGAACAAAAGCTTATTAATAAATCTTTAAGAATAAATCAAGCTAAAATTACAGGTCTGAAATCACCTTTGAAAATTAGGAGCTTAAAAATTCCTCAAGTCATTAGACATTTTACATGAAATTATTTTTTAACAACCAGGTCAGGAACATACCTGCTATATTTTTAAAAACTACTTTAATTTGAAACCCTTTGATGTTTAGGCAAACCAGATTCATTTTTTCTTACTTCAACACCAAACAAAATTTTGTATTTTTATTGCATAAGAATTAACTAGAATAGATAGAGTGTATTTATCCAAAACGAGTTCTGTGTTTACACCTTTGAACAAGATAGAACAAGAATTAGTTACATGAATTATAATTATTTTTTCAGGTGTTTTAACTATGAACTTTGAAAGAGTACAGTTCTGATATATTTATTATACCTTGAACAATTATAATAATACCATAAGAAAGGGATTGGCAGTAGTGGAAAACTTCCAGGCAAGGAAGGGGGTATACAGTTCATCAATAAGGATACCTGATCTCAAACCAAGTGATGTAGACACCAAAGTGAGGCCCAAACTTTACTTGTACAATGACCATTTGTATACCTAACTTTGAATTGAATCCCACATCTTTAAAATAGAAATTTAAAAAAGATTCACTAAAGAGAGTATCACTTGTTTGTCTTAAGACAGTCATCTTACAAGGTACATTTTACAATCAGCTATTTCACTGAAACATCAGAGTAAACTTGTGGAAAAAAACAGAAGCCTATGGTTTTACAGGATGCCCGTAACTGCCACTTTTTAAACTACTTAAATTTAGGAATCATTTTTGTAGGAAGAGAAAAGAAAAGAAAGTGGCATGATTAATAAAAAAGGAAGAGTCTAATATTATTACAATTATAACATCTGCTGGTAATAGAGATTTCCCCAATTTAAAATTATTTTTTCAATTAAGATATGAAATGTCATTTTGTGAGGGCATTATACTAAGTGAAATAAGCCAGTCACAGAAAGGTAAATACAAAATGATTCCATTTATATGATGTATTTAGAGTGGTCAAAATCCTAGAGGCAGAAAATAAAGTGGGATATTAGCCTCCAGTGTCTGAGGAATGGGGAATTTTTAGTTTTTCAAGATGAAAGGTTCTAGAGATAGACAGTGGTGATGATGGCACAATAGTGTCAATGTACCTAATACCAATGAACCATACACTTCAAATGGTTAAAATGACACATTTTAGGCTATGTGCATTTTACTATATAAAAATTGGGGAATATAAATAAGTTTTGAAATAATAAAAAAATCAAACAAAACAGAGCAAAAACTTGGTTTAAAAGAGCAAAATTATAAATTCAGCTGTGAACAAGCTTACTGGAGATATTATTGAGATGTCCAAAAGAGGATGTCAAGGACCTAATGAAATAAAATGAGTCTATTATTGGTGTGTTTAATACATTTATTTTTATTATTGTCAATCACAGATTCCAAGTTCAGAAGATAAGTTTGAGTGGAACATGTAAATGGTTGAGTCATCTGCATACAGACTATATCATAAGGGTTGTTCTGGATCTAAAAAAAATTCTTACATTAACCAGCATTAGGCAAAGATGGCATGGTTTTTAAACCATGCCCTCCCCCATCAGTCACTGCATGTAGGCTTCCTGGGATGGGCAAGGCAGATATCTGATGCTGGATCTCCCAGGAAAGGAAGGATAGAGGAGATGGGACTGCTGAAAGCCAAAGAATGTCTGCAGAGAACACTCTCCAATGTGAGGGCAACTTGTCCTTCCTGGAAAGAGGCATTAAGGCAACAGATCACCTAGTCCGCTACTCTCTTAGTTATGCATCACCACATCGACCATACTCCCAGGTGATGTGTTTAAGTTGGTCCCTCCTAAGCTACTAATGACCTGGGATGCTGTCATAAATATTCATTTGAAAAATGTATATGGTTTATGGGTCATAAAGATAGTAAAGCTGCCTATGCAATAAGATACTTCAATGCCTTCAAAATTATCAAACAACATGTGATAGACATTTTATTGCAGATTGAAATGCAGTAAGCTAAACATCTAGCTTCCCAAGTCATACAGAGCCACCTGTTATAAGTTATCTTTGTTTAGTGTTATGCTTATCCATACTCTGTTTACTTCCAGGTAAACAAAGGCAAAAAAATTTTAAAAAGGTGTTTATTTTTTCACTTGTAGAAATTTCAATAATTCAGAAAGAGAAATTTTAAAAAAAGGTTATCAGAACAAATATCTCCAAGTAGTATCAGATTTGAAAAAAATCATCTTTTACTTTTCATATAAGTTTGTCAGAAAGAAATAACAGAAACAACCATTTCAAATGAAAGACCTCTGAGAATACCTTCAGAACATTTTACTATGTTTCTGAGGAAATATGAGTGAACTGTTCCCTTCTACACTTCTGAAAGAGGTCTTGTTTTCCTCAAAATAATGTATTTTCAGAAATAAGAAAACACAAACCTCAGAAAAATGCAGTAGTACAAATATTGTATCTAATGTAAAGTCATTGAGTGATCTTATAAACATGACCTTATTTCTATGTCTATACATTATCACCCTGATACTATAAATGTATTTTAAACTAAATATAACTCTCTTAAAGGAGACAGAATACAATTACAAATATTTTGGAAAACAAAACTTACATGTTAACATTGCCATTTTTTATTCTTAATACTAATTTTTTTCTTACATAATGCAAAAAGGCAGACAAAAGCAAAAAGTATACAAGTGTTTTAAATTGGGGTAAAGCAGAACTCTTTATTTTCAAACATGGATAATAAGAAAAAAAATTCATCTTAAATCCATGCAGTTCTTGAATTGTTTATACCAATATGTTTATAAATAGTTTCACTTATCTCTTAAAACTACTGGAATTTCATGTTGTCTTTCTTTGATGGGTCTATCATCCATAATACTCATGTCTAGAAAAGAACTGTCTAATAAAAAAATCCAGTCACATGAAAAATAAAGACAAACACTATTGAGAGGTTCTTAGACTATTTTTAGAAAGAAAATAATTTTTATAACATAATGCTGGTTTCTTGACATTTTACAACCAGTCTTCACAGGTGTCTAATATTATACTGGATTGTAGGCATGATTTTTGACTTAAGTGTCACTGGGAATAATTTGTTATAAAAAATATACTTGTATCTTAAAATTTAAGATTGAAAGAGTTTAGCTGCATTTCGATAGGACATTTTATGAGGCCCAGGAGCCAATTTTTTACTTTGGAAGCCATGCTCTGAAATTACACTGTCAGTCAATGAGAAATATAGTTTGATATTCAAAGAGCATAAAATCTGATTTATATATGACGTTTTAAGAATGCCTCGATTGTATAAAGAAATATATATTTACTTATTCTGGGAATATAGTAATTTATAATATAGTGTAGAATTTACTATTATGCATACACACATATTTATATATGTGCTAATAAATATATTGACAAAGTACAAAATGTTTGTAAAAGTTATTGATTTTCATTAGACTTAATACAATGCCTAGTTTTCTGAAAATGTACTTACATTTTGTCACCACTTTTGTATTATCTAACATATGTTATTTCTGCTTTCAAAATGTTGTCATCTGTCTTGGAATTAGCAAAGTAATAATTATTACTTTTAGCTGTTCCTCATATGTTAATTTATCCCCAAGGGGCACTATTATAAAAGCAACATCAAAAAGCAAAATCCTGTAAATATGTTTATAACAAAAAATATAAATGGATTCATAAACACATTAGTTCCCACATACATTCTACAACATAAATTTTAAATGTGAAAAATCAACAAGTTAATATAATTATTAATAGGTAATACTTTAAGTTCACAGTGAAGAACCCTTGCATAATATATCAATGTATAACAGAGAAGCCACCCATAGAATGTCAACGACAACAAATCTCTTTAGTCACTAAACTTAAAATCAGTTATTATGTAAAAAGTAATAATTGTATTTTAAGTTGCACTTGGCCATTGCTTTAGATGGAAATTATCTCACATATATGATAATTACATGACCCGAAATATAAATATAGAAGGGATGAGGCACAAATAGATTAAAAAATAGATAGTGAGGAAGTCTGGAATTTGACATGGATATTCCAATTTACACAAGCCTGAGCTTTAGTAATTGTGTCAACTTGCCCTAGATTCTAGAAATGTGTATTCTATCATCTAATGCATTATATCATTGCAAAGCAATAAAAGTATTTTCAGGGAACCAAGAATGACATGTGTTCATTAAGATGTTGCTTATCGCCGGGCTCGGTGGCTCAGCCTGTAATCCCGCGCCTTGGGAGGCTGAGGTGAGTGGATTGCCTGAGCCCGCGGGTTCGAGACCCGCCTGGGCAGGCGAAACCTCATCTCTACAATAAATCAAAAAATCAGCCGGGCGTG
>CAUYQG010258370.1:0-15816 GCA_963574415.1 Tarsius wallacei
GAAAAGACATAGAATGGCAAATTGGATAAAATATCATGAGGCAACAATATATTGTCTCCAGGAGATTCATCTCACCAGAAAGGACACTCACAGACTCAAAGTAAGAGGATGGGAAACAAAATTTCAGGTGAACAGAACACACACATAAGCAGGAGTCATGATCTTTATATCAGACAAAATACCCTTTAAGCTATCAAAAATTTTAAAAAGATATGGAAGGTCACTACATAATGATAAAAGGCTCAATCCATTAACAAGAAATAACTATCCTAAACATATATGTACCCAACATAGGAGCACCAGCTTTAATAAAGCAGCTTCTAGGTATACTAAAAAAAGATATTGACTTTAACACTATCATAGCTGGGAACTTAAACACCCCACTAACAATTCTGTATTGATCATTAAGATGAAAAGTCAACAAGGAGATCTGGAACCCTCCTCTTCTTAGAAGAACACCAGTTGTATTAGATTAGGGCTTACCCATATGACCTCATTGAATTTAATTATCTCTTTAAATGCCCCATCTCCAAGTACGCATACATTCTGAGGTCCACCACTCAGCCCATAACACACAGCAAAAGCTATATGAAGAGCCTGAAGGACACATTTACAGATACAGATGTGAGGGCCAAAAGTCCCTCTTCTCTGCATGCTACCTGGATGGCCCTACCATGTCTATTTCTTCTAAGCTGCTGGGACTCAGGGACATCCCAACCCCATATGTAGTCACATTCTTCCTTTAGATATGTTACTGTTTCCAGTCAAGTTACCATCAAGCCCTGAGGCTTAGAATCTCCTTCTGAGAATTCTGCGTATCTCTGCACTGAAGATACAATTAAAGCTTAATTCTTAGAGGCCAATCTTGAAGAAAACAAACAAACAAACAACTTTTTATTTTGAAAGTAACGTGAGCTCCTTGTAAAAGAAAAGAGACAACCAACAAATAAGGAAAACAAAATAAAGACTTTTCCTCTCTCCACGGCTCATATCCTCCTTCCCACACTGCCAACTGCATTCCCCAGAAGGGAGCCTCTGCTTACAGCCTGCCATGTTTTCCTCCCTTTGTGTGATTAATGCAGTAGATTAAAATGTGGTCATTGTAGAGCAGGATGATGCTGATGAGAAGCTCTCTATAGTGAACGGGGCTGCAAACTCCAGTAGTTAGCACTTTCTCCAAGTCGACGCACCATCTGTTTGCTTAGTTGCTGTGTTTAATCCTGACAGGATCCTATGAGATGGTCCTGTCATTACCCCATTTTTCTGATGAGACATTTCAGTTTAGAGTTGATGAGTAAAGGTCACAGTCACAGAGCTTTGGAGCCTGCATTGGTTTTATTGCTTGTACTTTTGCGGATTGTTTTGTTTACGTGTGTGCTTACTCATTTCATTTGCCTTGTTTTCTTGCCGTGAGATTGTAAACACTTTTCCATGACACTGCATAGGAGGGTCTAGCTCATTATTTGGTACTATCTGCATTGTATTTCCCCATAGGGATGTATCACACTTCATTTAACCACTTCCGTCTTGATGGTCATTTTTGTGGTTTCCACCCTTAGCTTTTGAAAAAAAAAAAAAAAAAAAGGTGGCAGAGGGAATTCTTGTGCTCTGGAATGCATATGTCTGTGCAGAAAATGGAGGTAGTATGCACTTTAAAATTTTTGATACATTTTGATAAGGTGTCAGAAAGCAATCTTATTTCTAAGTTCTTGGATGAGACCGCTGTGTAGTCCCCAAGTAATGATATAGATTTTGTAAAACTCAGCCCCTTTTGTGCTCCAGGTACCTCTTGGCCCTGGATAAGAGCTTTTAATAATAAGGATGGTGATTCCATATACAATTACCATGAGATGAAAGAAAGTGTGCGGTTCGAGTGTGGTTATTGCACTTGGATGCTCTTATTTAGAATTTAGTTTCTGTTATCAAAATAATACTTACTGCTTCTTTCCCTTCTGCATGAAAGGGGAAAAAAGCAAATACTTTCCTTCTCTCTTTGAACTGCCACAGAATCATTTTCCCGTAAGACTTGAGAATTCACGGTGAAGCCAAATATTCCTTTTTTAAACTTTTCCCAACTGAATTTAAGCAGACTGACAGGATGGCTTTAGCTCTGAAGGAAGATTAGATTTCTAAGGTGGTGTTTTGTGACAGAGGGGAAGACCTCAGGGTGTCAGGTACAATAAAGCCAGAGTCCTCCTGTCCACGACATGCCTTAGAGGGGGATTCTGCAGGCAGAAGACTGCCCTGGGGCTCCCCGAGAAGTCCAGCTGGGCACCTGTCAGCATTCTGCATATATCCAAAGAACAGATTCCCAGTCAGGCAGATGTGAGTGACAATGACAAGCACAACTTTCCCTCTACGACAAGGTAAGAGGTCAGGGGGTACTTGAGCAAGACCAGAGCTGAGCAACGTCACTGTGAAGAGTGGACCTGTGGATTAAGAAGGTTCACATTTGGTGCGGTGATGCTGGTGCTGGTTTTCTTTAAACCTCAGCAAATACATTTATGTGCCTGTTACCACAATAAGATGAGTTGCTGTGGATGGTACTTCCAGAGTCTTATTTTCTCATGTAATTTTTTATGGAGATACTCCTTGTTATAAAATGCCCAGAGTTCATGTAAGCATTCTCGTTTTCACTGTCTTACTGTGATAGAGACTGCTGTTTGTCTCAATTTTTGTTGGGTACGTGACAACCTGGGGTAAAAACTACATTTCCCAGTCTCCTTCTGCTTCATGAGGCTAATGAGATTAAATTTGGGTCACTGGGGTTTGAAGGTAGATGTTGTGTACAACTTCTGGGAAATGCCCTTCCAGGAAGCTCTTCTCTTCATTGTTGGGGAAGTGAGAATGTGATGGTTGAAGCTTGAACAGTCATTAAGTGCTATGTAGAGAATGCTACATCTTGAAAATGATGAGAGCAACAGGATAAAAAGAGCCCAATGGGAGCCCTTTGGCTAAGACAGGAATACATTTCTGTATTGCTTAAGCTGTATTATTTTGGGTTTTCAGTTGCTCTTAGCAAAACTTAATTGTGATAGATACATCTGCCTTCTATGTTCTAGGCATTGTGCTAAGGGTTTTAGGTAGATCATCTTACGAAACCCTCATAAGAACCTTTGTTGCTATCCACGTTCTATGGATGGAGAAACTGAGACTTAAAGGGGGGATTGTAAGTGACTTGTCTAAGGTGACACACAGAAGAGGTATCTTGACTGAGCCTAGATTTTAACCTGTTTGGCTCCAGAATCTGTACTTTTAATCTCTCTACCTTCCAAAAACTATTCAGACGTTTATTTCTCAACCCACATTGATTGTTTACCAATGTACCAGGTACTATGCTTGGTGCTGGAGACAAAGGTATGCAAAAGCAGTGGATACTTGCTCTTGTGGCATTTATCTTCCAGTAGGGAAGAAAAATATAATCCATCTAAGTAAAAAAAGCTACAAGCATAATGACTGCTTTGAAGGAGCAATCCGGTACTGTAAGAGAATATGACGAAGGGTGCAATTTGAGCAAATACAGTGAGAGATCTGACCTATTAGAGGGTCTGGGAAGATTCCTCTGGATGAGTGGTATTTGGGATGAAGTCTGAAGAAGGACTAGGAGGTGAAGATGTGTGTGTGGCAATCCAAGCAGAGGGAACAGCATGTGCAAAAACCTCACAGTGGGAAGGTTCATCGTCTATTGGAAGAGCTAAAAGCCCATGAGTTAGGGAGAGGCATGGCTTAGGTTGAAACTGGGGAGGACAGCTACACAGAGACTTGTAGGCCATGCTCAAGACTTGAGGTTTTGTCCTAGGAGAAATGGAGGACTGTTTAATGATTTTAGCAAAGAGGTGACATGGCCAGGTGTATATTTTGAAATGAGCAGCCTGGTCGCTTTGTAGAGAATGGATTGGAGGGACAAGTATAAGTACATATAGGACGTTCTCACAGTAGCCCAGGAAAGAAGTTTCTGATGGCTTAGATGACAGAGATGGCAGTGAAGATGGAAAGAAATAGATCACTTTACATGGGGTAAAATGGAAAGGCTATGGTATTGGCTTGCCTCTGGGGGATGAGAGAGAGGAAAGTCAGCAGTTTCTGGCTTGTGGCAGACTTTATTTACCAAGGTGGACCACAAGGAAAGGAATAGGGTTGAGGTTAAGTAGAGGAGTGCTGCAGCTGCTTCTTGTCCTTTTTCTTACCTGTGAAGAAAGGTGGTTTGCAGTAGGAGATAAAATAATTAAAGATAAGTGGTGATGAGAGATGGGGGAATGGGGGGAGGGAGGGAAGGAGAAAGAGAGGGAGCAAGAGAGATAGAGACCTTCTTTTGTCTTTTAAATTCTTGAATCTATGTATGCCCAAGACAAGCTCTGTCCAAGAGCATTCTAGTTACTTAAGCCAATATAGTTACTTTTATGTCTCAAGCCAGTTTGAGGTAGGTTCCTTATGCCTTCCTCTGGGTCCTGATTAGTTAGGTGAGATAATGAGTTCAGTTCCAAAAAATGTTGAATTTCAGGTGGTCTGAGACCTCCATGTAATAGTTATCTAATAAGAGATAGGATTTATGTATCTGAGCTCAGAGAAGAGGACAGAGATAGAAGATATACATTGGGAATTATTAGTATAAGGGCAATAATTGAAGCCATGATCAGTGATAATTTTGCACAGGGAAAAATATATGGCAGTAAGAGAAGAACATTTAGGGTTGGGCTTTGAAATTGGATGGCGAATACAGAGATATACAGGAAACAAAGATGTAGGAGGAAAATAAGGAAAATATGCAATTTTATGGAACTAAGGGTTTTAAAAATAAGGGAGTGATCAGCCATGTTGAATGTCACTAAAAGATCTTCTACGCTGAACTCTAAAAAATGACTATTTGATTTAGTTGTAGCTTGAGGAAGAGTTGACTTTTTAAGATGTGTCTTAGCATTCTGAGAGCTGAGAGATGCCAGGTCTAACATTAAAGATATCTCTAAATGTTGTGAACAATAGAAATGGGTTACCATCTAGTTTTAGTTCTCAGGGACTTGGGGAGGCAGAAGTGAGAGAAATGGGTCACTTGTTTAACAAATATTTAAGCCATCCCATTCTCACCAGGTACTGTACTAGATTCCAGGGCGATGGTAAATAACAACATGCTTTTATTCTTGTGAAACTCAGCCTAAATAAGAAGACAAACAAATGACAATCTCAGTTTAGGTTAATAAATGCAGAATGTGTCAGTCTGGATACTTTTGGCTATAAGCAAGAGAAAACTTAATGAGCAGTGACTTGGGACACTTAGATTTCACTTAGCAAGAAATCTGGGTAGCTGGTGCTGGGATAGATTCAGCTGTTTACCAGCATATGAGGGATTCAGGCTGTTTACATCTTTCCATTCTGCTGCTGTTACCTGTTAGATAGTGGCTTGTTGCAGCATGAACTCTGGATAATTGTTGCAGTTCTAAGCATCATATCCTCACAATGAGCATGCAAAGAAAGGAGAGAAGACAAGTAGCAAAAGGGCTTTTTCTTCAGACAGATCTTGCCTTTTTTGGGGGAAGCAATTCCTTCTAGAAGACCCCCGTATATTTTCTCTACTCCCCTCCTGGCCACAACTGCATCTCATTTATTTACTACATCATTCATTTATTTTCAAAAATCGGTTCACCAGTAAATACTATGGGTCAAGCACTGTTTTAGATATGGCGTATACATGGTGACTAAAACAAACTTCCTTCTTAGTTAAATCAGTTAATGTAGGAAAATGCTTTGTATGGTACCTGGCTCTTTCTATGAGTGTTATACACAGCATTATTGAACTTATATTCTATTAGGAGGACAGATAATAAACAGGTAGACAGGTAAATATATACTCTGTCAAGTGATGGTAAGTGCAATGAAGGAAAATAAAGCAGGAGACAGAGAATATCAGGAAGTTAGGGAAGCTTGTTGGGTAGACCACTGGTAGAATTAAGTAAAAGAACAAACCATGTGGCAATCTGGGCATAGGACATTCCAGCTAGAAGGAACAGTCTTAAGGCATGGTTGTGACTGATGGGTTTGAGAGGTTACAAGGAAGCCGATGCAACTGGGAGAGAGTGAGGAAGGGGGAGGTTTAAGATATGAGGTCAACAAAATAGCTAGGAGCCAGATCACATAAGACTTTAAAGTACGATGGAAGCGACTGGTGAATTTTTACAGAGGACAGACATGATATCCATACTTGTACTGGTGAAGAATCAACCACAGAGATTATAAAGAGAAAGCAGGGAATGAATCAAGAGGTTACTGCAGTACCCCAAGTGGGAGGTGATGGTTGTTTGGACTGGCTGCTGAATATACACATGGTAAGAATTGGTTGGATTTGGGATGTATCTTGCAGATAAGGTGTGGGGCATGAGATAAAATGATAAGTTATGGATGAGTCCTAGATTTATGCCTGGACAGCGGAAAGCATGAAGTTCCTATTTACTGAAGAAGAGCATTATGATGGGAAAGATCAGGACTTTTGTGTTGGACATAGATGTCTATTCGATTTCTAAGTGGACTGTTGGATGTATGAGTCTGTCTGATCTTAGATCACTTAGTCATTGGTAACAAACAAACAAACAAACAAAAATTAGACTGTCTCAGACCTTCTGGGGTTAGGCATTTTGCTGCCCAAACACAAGGTGAGTTTTGTTAGCAAGAATAGAAGGGGATTGCCTGTTAGGTAGGCAAGTAACGGTGCCTGCCACAGTTGTCCCAAAGGAAGTGGCACTTAAACTGAGAAGTGAGGGACCTGTAAGGATTAGTCATTTAAACCAAGATTGGATGATAAGGGAATAGTGTTAGGGCGTGAGGAACAAAGTCTTGGAGGAGAGAGAGGACATGGTTCACAAATGTCTTATGGTGAAATAGAATGATTCCTCTTTTTAAATATGCCTGCAGTGTATGTTATTACTATAGGGGGTTGAGGGGCTGTAACGCCAGTCTAACCTTGGGGATCCCTGGGGAACACTCACCTATTCTGGATTGAGGGTTACCTTTTATGGGCTTTGCTTAGTCTTTTTGCTTTTTTTCTTTTCATTTTTTTCCCCTCTGATGGCCCATGCCTGCATAATAACGAAATACCCTTCTTTCACACAAAGCAATGTTTTTCACAAATTGCATTCAAATGAATTAACATTTCCAGCTTCCCTGACTCACTTTGCAGGAACACGTTTGCATGCCCACATGTGGGCTGGCCTGGTTGACCACAGCACTGAAAACAAAAGCCCGTCAGTGTTTTTATGCACACACAATCCTTGATAGGCTGTTGACTGGTCATATTTCCTTCCATTTGCACAATGATGTCTGTTGAATTACACCTGGCATTCTGTAATGTGTATATGTGAGATACTGCCCAGTGCAGGAGTAGAATGAAAGAAAAGGAGGGAAGGAGCGTCATGAGGAGGTGAGAGGGGTATAATCTCTTCATAGTTTTCCCCTAAATATTTGTCCTGGAGCCTCTTTTTCTGAAAAAGTATTGGGCGCATTTGTTTTATGATTCAAATGCATATTTATGCTGAAAGTTTTCCTTCTCTGCACAAGAAACCACAAGGTGAAAAGAAGGCATAGAAGAGATGGGAAAGCTTTGTATATATCTTTTTGTTCATCTGTGACCAGATTTCTTAAGTGCATTCAGTTTTGCTCAATTGTAAAAGAAGATTTCGATCCTTTGTTGTCAGTGTTGTGTTTTGGCAGTGTGTGGCTCATTCAGGAAACCTTCTGTTTATTAGATAGCTGCCTGGGGGATAAAACTACTCAATTAACTTCGTCCTGAAATTAACCTGCTACCATGTGTACTTTACAATGCAAATTGTTTTTATTAAAATCTATAGTCCTCTACCAGATTTCAGAGGGCACAAAACCCAAAACATAGGGGTATGTCTTCTTGCCCATGTCCGAGACTCCGAGAGAAGGGTTATCTTGTCTACCACAGGTACCAGATACATGTTCTCACTTGTTATTCCCTTATTAAAACCATTTTATTTGTATATGTACAATACACAGACTGCCCAAAGAACCCTCATGTTCCTTTTGTTTTATTTTGATTTGCTTTTCATCTACTGAGGAATGAAACTGGCCCGTGGGAAATTTCCCTGATTTCTTAGACAATACCTGGCAAGGGCGTATAGATATAGAATGACTTGGGGGAAGGTCATTGTATTTTAACAAGCCATCTCAATTTTCTTTTGGGAGAAAGAGTGAGGTACCGTCTGCTGAACACTTAGACTGTCTTGAATATACAGTCCAGTAGGGCAACACAGGCTTTGGAGCCAATTGCTTGGCTGTGAACTGGCTGAATGACCTGCTGACTGTGGGGCCTTGGATGAGTTACTGACATGGTATGTGACTCAGTTTCTACATCTGTAGAATGGGAGTACTAATA
Organism: Tarsius wallacei; assembly: GCA_963574415.1. Taxonomy (NCBI): domain Eukaryota; kingdom Metazoa; phylum Chordata; class Mammalia; order Primates; family Tarsiidae; genus Tarsius; species Tarsius wallacei. Next base: position 8,384 of record CAUYQG010258370.1, read on the forward strand.
GTACATACTTCATAGGGTAGTGGAATCACATGCAAAGCTCTAGAGAATAAATATGAATCAAGGAAGTGGAAGATGTAGACATTTAAAAAAATAAAAGTCAGTTATTCATACACATATATAGACAAGTTGATTCAGATATCTTTGGTAGGTCTGTTGTACTCCTTAAGCACATATATATATTTTCAAATCCTCATCGGACTTTAATTAAGCAACCGTACTTATTTAATATTGGGTGGTTATTTTATAACTGTCTGGTAACTCTAGCACTGTGTAAGATACTAGGAATACGCAAATAAATCACAAGCCATGAAAAAAGTATACACTTTGAAAAATACAAGTGATCACTGAAGCAATCTTAGTTTGGGCCCAAATTTTCACCATGACTTGCAAAAGAATGAGCTTGTTCATCTGATTGACTTTTTTAAAAAAACCTCTTGTCCTCAATATATAACTAGTGAAGCTCAGATGCTTTTCTTCTTCAGCCTAGAAGTGATTTAGTTTCCTAAGTTATCATACTTTTCTTCCATTGTTCTTTGTATATATATCTTGTCTGAATAGCAGTAGGAAGGATGGTTTTAATCCTTCTCATCCATAATTTACATCAGCAAGCATTCTCTTCCATTCAGAACATTACTCGAAATCACCTGCTAAATAGAAGTCCTCAAGCCACCATTGTCTCCCTCAATAGAATATAAACATTTTGAGGTCAGGGTCATATCTACACTAGAGAAAGATCTGGAAAATAAAGAAATGGAATTAACACAAAAGAGTTGCCATTTCCTCATTAGACACAAAGCAATTACGGCAGACAGAGGCCACACTGGGGTACCACTGGGGTGAAGCAAAATTTTAAATAAAGTCACTAATGATTATGTTTCCACACTGAAGCTCCCCTCGACTTTTTTTTTTTTTTTTTTTTTTTAATGTTACTGTGTTCTTCTAACAGTGAAGTCATCACCTGAGCCTGAAGTAGAGATGGCTCATAAAATTCCTCAGCCAGTTTGAAAAGAGGTCAGGTCACTGGCCACTTCATTAACTCATTATAAATTAAAACAATGAGTTCTATTGAGTTCTTGAGCTTTTTAAAATTTTATAGCTTCAGAAGAATATTTGGTGGCTGAAACCTCTGGTCATCGTATGAAAGCTTCATCAAGTTTTTTGTGACTGTATTTCAAAGACTGTCCTATTCCCTCCAGGATATCAGGTATTTTTGATACTGACTTTCCTTTTTTACCTCCTTCAGTTTCATTCTCTTCTTTCCTCCATCTCTTTCTTTTTTATAACAGCTGTCACTTATGTATATTATTACACCATGATACAGAACACTTTTAGTTCCGAACTACTATTTTATTTTCCATATGTATCCTTTTATGGAAACATGCTCCTTACCTAAGTGCATTGGTAGGCAGCATTTCTGAAAGATAATTTTTCATAGGAGTTTATCAGAGGATGGAGGTTTCCTGGTCGTCTCATTTATTTATCCTGTCACCATTTCCTTGCTCCTAGGAGCCATCTAAATATTGTGTTTATTTACCACAATCACACTTGAAATATAGCCTTTGTTTTTTTCTGTTTTATTTTAGCATAATAATTGTTCCTTATAAGAAGTTGAGAAAATACCAAGAACACACAGAGAGAAATCATATTCTCCTGTAATCCTGCTGTCTGGAGGATGTTTTCCTCATGCTTCTGAATATTCTATTACCACAGTGGCTTTCAGACTTTTTTTTTTTAACTATATCCCACAGTAAAAAGAAATGCATTTTATATAATAACCCAGTATAAACATGCAAGCATTAGAAAAAAAGTGCTTCACAAAACCGTACTTACTCTTACCAGCAGTAATGGACTCTTAACATTTTCTGTTTTTTAAAAAATTCTATTTAAAAAGCTGTCCATAGCCCACTAAATTGGTTTCATGAGTCTTTAATGATTTGTGGCTCAGAGTTTGAAAACTATTTTCTTATCACATGAATTTTATTGGCTGTGCAGTGTTTGTTATATGGTATGGGTGTATTATAATGTATTTAGTTGATGCCAATACAGTACTTTCAGTGTTTCTCTAGTCCTAAAATATTGCAATGAAAAAATGGGTACAACACACACACACACACACACACACACACACACACAGTTTTAAAAAAATAAATTCCTGGGCATATATCACTGGGTTAAAGGGTGAGCAGTTAGAATGATGTAAAGACTTTTGGTACACATTGCTAAATTTCCCTCTAGGAGGCTTATATAAATATTTACACTCTTACCAGCTGTGTCTGGGGATGCCCAGCTCTCTCTGCCTTCACATGTGAAAACCATATTCTTTGAGTTAACTTAGACTCTCAATCACAGATAAAATTCATGGCATCCCTCAGCAGTGAGGGGAGAGATGTTTGCAGCAGTGATTGGTCTGATCCAAGACTGAAATTGCTATTGTGTCTAAACTGTATTATGCTAATGTCCCATGCAACATGCTTTATAGGTGAGGCTAAGCATTCACGTTTCTCATGCATGTCACCAAAAAGAGATGTGTATTTTAAAAATTTCATGATGCTTTTTAGATCCTCTATGTTTTCCAACTCAGTGGCCATGAATTCACTGATTCTCTCAGGAGTGTGGATTACTATGCATTGCACATTTTTCAGAACAGATCTTCTTTCAAAAGCTCATGCTCTCCATAGGTCTACTTATATTGCTTATTTGGTATCTCTACTTTTGAGCTGGAGAGTACTGTCTCTGTAAGAACTGGTATACTCATACTCAGAGCACCTATTCCTCTATGCTTAGTTCTCAAAATCTCAATTGTTTAGCAAAAAGGACATAGATACAAGACCCATTTCCTTTTTAATGACAAAAGACTGGAAACCACCTAAGTGTATATCAATATGGAAACTAGTTAAATAAATTGTGGCATACCTACAGAAGGGATACATTGCAGTTGTTAGAAAGCATGACATATGGCTGTATACACATTCATGAAACAATCTCCAAGATCTATTGTTAAAGAGAAAGAAAAGATGCAGAGTAGTGTACAGTGTAAATCCTTTACACTATAAGCCTCCTTTTAAAAAAGGAAACATATGCTTGCATTACTTCAATTAAAAATAGATAATGGAAAAAATAAAGGTTAGCAAGTCTAAGATATTTTAGAAAAACATCAATCAGGAAAAAATATACCCCTTTGTTTAATATTCACAGGGTGTTTTTTTCCTGGTTGGGAATTTTGCATTGAGTTCTGCCCTGAGTGGAGGAAATCAGATAGACATTTGGAAAGATTTAACTCCACCTCCCTCAATGCCCCGTCCACCTCCACTGCTTCCACTCCGTGTACACCAGGGGAGAACCCACATCATTCAATCATACTTAATCCATTTACAGGGAGACTTTTCAATGCTGAATTATACAGTCGGTACACCTCATGACTAGAATTATGATCGGCTCCTGGGGTTGCTGATCATTCAAGTGTTTTATGGAAGACTAAAACTGGGAAAAACACACATACATGCACACACACATTTTAAAATGATAAAGTCGGTATTTATGACTTTAACATTATGTACCTTGTGGAACTGCTGGAGTGAGCTTGAAGAAAGTAGGTTGGGCTTATTATGGAGGTCCAGACAAGTTATCACCTGAATTTAACTCTACTCTTCTATTCTGATTGTATTTTTCAGTAGGATTATATTCAGCTTTTAGAGTCATTCTGACCCAGGTTCGAATCTCAGGTCTGCCAAGTCCTACATGTGTGACCTTAGGCTAGTATCTTGGCTTCTCTGGGCTTAAATTTTGAGTTTGCACATCAGAACATATAATACCTTTGTCATAGGACCACTGATTGGATTAAATGAAATAAAGTTTAAGAAGAGTCTAGCCTGATGGTGTCTCCTTGGTAGGGACTGATATTATGATGATATTTGGGAGCAGAGGCCTTAGATAAGGAAAGTGTTAGTGGGGTTTGAAGAAACCCTCTGGGCCTTGTAGGGCCAGAGGGACAGAGCAACAACAACTTCAGAAATAATGAATCAGAGACTCAGTGGGATAGTATCTGTACAAACCAAGATTCCAGAAAAGTCTTCAGCATTTGTTTCCTTGAGTTTTCTGTTTCTCAGTCATGATAAGTGGTAGCATTCTTAAAAAGTTTTAGTCCTATGGAATTTGGGGGTGCATCAAGGAAGAGTCTGGAAAGAGGGATCCTCACTCAGGATTCAGGCTAGGAGCAGCAGACCAAAGAATCCAGTGAAGGAAAGTAGGAGTTTCTTCCTGGAGACGACCTGAAAAAGAAATAAGATATAGTGCTTGGAAGATGACCCCAGACGTCTAATGGTGTGAAAATCCTGTGGTTTCCTGCAGCGGCCACATCTTCTAAATATATGCATATTGAATCCTGTGAAATCCCAGCCTTGCTGTGAATGCCACAGCACACCCACATCCTTCTGATGTGGGAGATACAGAAAGCATGGAATAGCCTCAGGTTCCATCCCGGTGCCTGGATTCCTGTCCTCTTGATGAAGTGTAGTTGGGTTTAACAATACCACTTGGGCAGGCAGAACAGCAGTAAAGAGGAAGTTACTTTTAGGGATTTCGATCCCAAAGACAGATTTCCAAGTACAAATTAGTAATGCCTTGTATTGTAAGAGACTTGAATCCTCTGATTTTTCACTCATTTCCTTTCCTTTCTTGTTGTCATGGGGACTTCTTTTCCCTGAGTTATTACATCTTGCACTTCAGCAAAAATTTTATTGCTTCGGGACCATCGAGTCTCATGTGGGACATTTTTCACTGCTCGTGGTGTAACACACAGAGGTAATTTCTTTCAAATGATTTTTGCTTGAAGTGGTTTGCAATGAATTGAGAAGGGTAAGAGTACTGAGCTTCCAGCATTGGGTCCAGGTATACAGTATGTACCCTCTGCTTTTCTGGAGCAATAACTGTGGTGTGTCCAATTGCCCTGGTGGCTCATAGATAGGCAGCAATCTGTTTGATTCTCTTGTTTGAAGCAAAAAGAAAAAAACAAAAGCATTACTTTATGCTATAATCTCTTTAAATCTTTTCCAGATCGCTTTTGAAAGTTTTATTTTATTTCTGAAACTGGATGTTTTGGTCAAAAGGGAATAGTTATTACTTCTCAAAGTTGTACCGGGGAAAGGGTTAGACAATGCAATCTCAGTGACAGCATGGTGGGGTGTTAAATTATGTCCTGGGTATTGCACCAGTAGCCTCTGTTTCTTATCTATTTTCAGTGTCTTTCAAGTCTCTTGTATACATGGCATATTCTTTCCTGTTGTTACTTGGAGCCTAAACAGTAAGGAAACTGGTATTATAACAATTCCTTGGGATGTTTTCTTGTTTCATTTTATTTCCCTCCCTTGCTCCCTTTTCTCAGTCTCCTCTGTTCCCCCCCACCCCCTCTTTGACCCTTTGTTCCTCCCTCCTCCTCATCCTCCCATCCTTTCTCCCTCCCTGCCTGAGTCTCCAGGCACAGGACCTTTAGGTTCTGTGATTTGCTGGAAGGAGTCACAGTACACAAAGTTGTTATATTCACAGTTATGGTTTATTACGGTGAAAAAATACACATTGAAATCAGCAAAAGAAAGACACACATAGAATAGCATTCAGGAGAAGCCGGACCTGAGCTTCCAGGTGTCCTCTCCCAGTCCTAGACAGCACTTTATTCTCCCAGCAACAAGGGGTGACAACACGTGCTAAATGTTGCCAGTTGGAGAAGCTCACCTGAGGCTTGGTGTCCAGGAATTTCATTGGGGATCTGTCATGTAAGTATGGAACACTCGCATGACTGACTTCAGCCATCAATCTCCAACCTCCTGCTCTCAGAGCTCAAACTGATACAGCATGGTCCAGGGTCCCAGGTGAATGAAAACACCTGTTCATTATAAATTGCATTATTAACATAAACCATTTGGCTTGGTCCAAGGTCTCAGATATACAAAGACACTCTTACGTGGCAGAAAATTCCAAGGACTTGAAGGTTATCTCCCAGGACCTGTTCAAGAGTCAGTTCTTTGTTGGGATGTGCAGGGTTCGGGAGTAAACCCTTTACAGCACACGGCCACGCCACCACACACTTGAGGTCAGGCCAGTGCACACTGCTGAGAAAATAAAGATGCTGTGTTATATTGTACGCACATCTAAAGACTTGCTTGAGACTAATAGAAGATTTGCTTTTCTCTCTTTGCTATCCCACAGTGAGCAAACAATTTTGTTAGAATCTACTTTGGAAAGATAAACCTTTTCATAATGTTTGCAAAGGAGCAGTTTAATTACATAACCGCATTTCCATCTGGCCTCTCCTGATCCAAGATTGGGGTAGAAACACTGCAAAACCCATAAGGGGTCCAACTAGAGGGATGCTAGAGGTATTTCAGTCACAGCAACCAGATCAGGCCGCTGGAAATGATACCTTGAAAAATATTCTAAAACAAGTTTTGGGGTTACCCCCTGCCCTTGTTTTCCTCTTTGTCTCGCCTTCTTTGCTGTCCACCCTCAAGCCCTTGACACCAAATGAGCATTAGGAAAAATCGTCAAGTAGGAAGTTCTTTCGGAGACTGTTGATACCAGCCACTTTTTACATTGTATGAATTCTGTTTGACAAATGTTTGGTAAAATAAATTGGTATTCCCATCCCGACTGGCTCATTTGGTGAACCATGATGACGTGCCATCTTTTAGGCTGACCTCTTGTAACTCTGCCACCAAACAATAAGAAGTGCATGATTATTTTCATGCTAACAAGCACTGTTGAGCAACAAGCTTTTCCTCTTCCGGCTTCTCACAGGACGCCCACTAACCTCCAGCTGGTATTTCGGGTGCCACAATGGATGGTCAGAGCCTGTGGAGCTCTTGATTCCAGAGAGGAGTATCAAGAAGTGGCTTTTAGCATTATCTTATGGTGCAGTCTGGACTGATGTAGAAACAACAACAATAATAAAAAGCATCACATTACTTGAATGGGACCATTTAGATTTTAGGAAGGAGGCAGTATAGCATGGATGATTGGAAGCCCTCTATTTTCATTGTTGATTTTTTTTCCTCCTGCTACTTCCTAGCTGTGGGACCTTGGGCACGTTGCCCAACCCTTCAGGCTCTTCATTTTCTCATCTGCTGTGTGTTGGGGGAGGGGTCCCATTAGTCCCTCCTTCATGGTATTGCTATGCTGATTGGTAGGATGGAACATGTAAGGCTTTTAGCCCAGTGCTTAGCCCACAGGAAACATCAATAAAACGGCAACCTCTGCTACCATCATTACTAGGAATAATAAATGTAGGTGACCTTCCTGCATAACTCAGGTGTACCCCAACAGAAAAGAGAGAGAGAGAGAGAGACAGGCAGAGAGAGAGAGAGAGAGAGAGAGAGAGAGACACAACATGCACTAGAAGCCAAAAGGGGCAACTGTTGGTGGAGATTTCAGGCTTTATTTTG
>CAUYQG010258383.1:0-10347 GCA_963574415.1 Tarsius wallacei
CCGGCGATCCTTCTGCCTCAGCCTTCCAAGTAGCTGGAACTACAGGTGCGTGCTACCATGCCCGGCTAATTTTTTTGATTTATTGTAGAGATGAGGTCTCACCAAGTTGCTCAGGCGGTTCTCAAACCCGCGGGCTCAGGCCATCCACTCACCTCAGCCCCCCAAGGTGCAGGATTACAGGCTGAGCCACCAAGCCCAGCTTATCTTATTTTTTTTAATTTTTATTTTTTTTGAGTTGAAGTCTCACTCTGTCGCCCAGACTGGAGTGCAGTGGCCACTCCTGGCCACCGCAGCCTCGACCTGCTGGGCTCTGGCGATCCTTCCACCTCAGCCTTCTAAGTATCTGGAACTACAGGCGCGCTCTTCCACACCTGGCTAGTTTTTGATTTATTGTAGAGATGAGGTCTTGCCAAGTTGCCCGAGTGGGTCTCAAACCCACGGGCTCAGGCAGTCCACTCACCTCGGCCTTCCAAAGTGCTGGGATGACAGGCTGAGCCACCGAGCCCGGCCCCAAATAGAGATTTTTGAAAGCTTTTTTAAAAAAAACTAATAATTTATAAATTTAATGTAAAAATAAGCAAATATTTATTGACTTCTTCCCATGTACTCCTCTGGCGTTGGGCATTTGGGAAAGACAGAAAACCCATGAGAAGGGTGGAGTCGAAAGAAGGCACTTCTAGTTAAATGGGATGAGTTGGGTAAAAAACTTTATATAGCCACCCCTTCTCAAACCCCACAAACACAATGGAACAGAGTAAAAATTTGGAGCCTACAAGGCCAAAAGAGGAGACCACACAGTCAAACTCTTCAACTGAATGGGGCGGTCCCTAGATGTGTCCACGTGGCTAACCTTCTCACCTCTTTCAGGTGTTGACTCCAATGTCGTCTTTTCAATGTGCCTACCCTGCCTACCCTAATTGGAATGACAACCCAATACCTTCCCCCCCTTTCTCATGACCTCATCCTGCTCTAAAACCGTACATAACTTACCTATGTATTATGCCTGCTGTCCGTTTTATTCAGGATACATCCCAACCTCCTAGAATAACGTGCATCACACCGTAGGCACTTAGTAAATTAGTTGTCAAGTGAATAAATTATGATTGTGGTCAATGTAAAGCTGGTGGATGAATGGGAGCTGACTTGGCAGAGTCGTAGATGCCAAGACGGATGGGAAACCGGTTCAGTAAGACCCGTGTGTTAGAGGCACAAAGGGTCTCGAAGACAGAGTTGTGAACCCGGTGTTACTCATAGATTGCATGAGGGTCCTTGCCCCACCCAGGTAGCCAGGCGACTGCTTTCTTCCTGCCTTTTCTCCACTCTGTCAGAGGATTGAAGATATGAAACCAGAGAGGAAGATTCCTTTCCTGGGAAATTACCAGGCTCTGGAAAAAGACTCATAGACATTGACATTGGGGATCAATGTCTTAAACAATGTCTTAAAAAGTGAAAAATCAAGAAGCAGCAAAATATTTTATTGTAAGCTTTTCAGCACTGCCTGACTTTTAAATTTATGCACACGTACTACCTTGACAAAAAAATTAGACTAAAAAAAGAAACAACCTGGGGAAACATATGTTGTTTGGCACCATCAAAAAAGTAAGTTGATTGTCCAGATGACCAAATTTTTTATATATTTATTTTACCCAAGAATCTTAAAACAAAATTTCCAGACATTATACATTTTCTCCCCCCAAATACCCCAAGTATGTATCTTAGCAAATAAAAAAAAAGTTAGATCACTTGCCTTATAGAATTTCTTTAACTTAGCATTTGTTGGATTATGCATTTTCTGGATGCCGTTATTTAGTGTTCCTCTTTCTTTTTCATTGCTATACATTTTAGAACTAGGATCCAAATTAGTTTTTTTTTTTTTTGAGTCGGAGTATAACACTGTCACAAAGACTGGAGTGCAGTGGCCGCTCCTGGCCATCGCAGCCTCGACCTGCTGGGCTCCGGCGATCCTTCCGCCTCAGCCTTCCGAGTAGCTGGAACTACAGGTGCGCACTACCACTTCCGGCTAGTTTTTGATTTATTGTAGAGATAAGGTCTCGCCAAGTTGCCCAGGCGGGTCTCGAACCCGCGGGCTCAGGCAATCCACTCGCCTCAGCCTCCCAAATCGAGCCCGGCTCCAAATTAGTTTTAAGTTTATAGTACATCACATCACAGGGTCACATCCTATCTGGGTGTCCCATTCTTTATGATGTGAGGTTTGATCAGTGGGTTAAGGGACTGTCAACTTGCCCTGCAGATTATAATGCCCCATCAGTCTGAATGGTTTTGCCTTCCATTGAACACGAGTTCATTAGACATTGCAAAATGCAATTCCTTTTGCACACATTAGTCAGTGTTCTATACCAGCGGTCTCCACCCTTTTTGGCATCAGGGACCAGTTTCACGGAAGATAATCTTTCTGTGGACTGGGGGGTGAGGGGGATGGCTTCGGGGTGATTCACGAGCATAACATTTATGATGCGCTTTATTTCTATTAGTATTTCATTGTGATAGATAATGAAGCAATTATGCGACTCACCATTAAAAAAAGAGAGATGTGGATGGAAGTGGTAAATAGAATAATGGACGGGCCACACGCAGCCTAAATTGCGTCTGCTTCTGGCTTAAAGCCTGCCATCAGATGCAGCTGCATAACTGAGGTACATCAGTCCACTTGCCTCTCACTGATAAGGTTTTGATGTGAGTCTGCAAGCAACTGATTTCTTACGGTCTCTGTGTAGTCAAACGTCGCTGCGCACATTAACCTGTCTTTTCAGCCACTCCCCAGCGCTAGCGTCACTGCCTCAGCTCCACCTCAGATTGTCAGGCATTAAAGTCTCATAAGGAGCCCACAGCGTAGTAATACATCCCTCCCATGTGCAGTTCACAATCGGGTTCGCGCTCCTGTGAGAATCTAGTGCCACCGGGGATCTGACAGGAAGTGGAGCTCAGGCAGTAATGCTAGCAATGGGGAGTGGCTGCAAATAGAATGAAGCTTCGCTTGCTCACCACTGCTCACCTCCTGCCGTGTGGCCTGGTTCCTAACAGCCCACGGACTGGTCGCCGGGGATTGGGGACCCCTGTAAACAGAACATTCTCTCTACTACAGTAATGCCTCACTTAATGATGGAGATATGTCCTAAGAAATGGCACTGTTAGGTGATTTCATAGGTGTGCAAACATCATAGAATGTGTTTGCACAAATACTACACACCTAGGCTGCATGATAGTCTATTGTTCCTAGGCTATAACCCCATCCAGCATGTTACCGTAGACAGTTATGACACAACGGTAAGTATTTGTGTATCTAAACATAGAAAAAGAACAGTAAAAACACCTCATAATCTTACGGGGCCACTATAATATGTTGTGTGGTGCCTGACTGTATTTGGATATCCTGGGAGAAGCAGGATAAATAGCTAATGCTTTATCCATTTTCATAACAATGCATTGGCTCCCCAGCAATCTCTAAAGCTGTCCAATGATAGCTGGTGGCTGCTTTGTTTTAAGGAATTATTATGGACTCAGCTTTTAAACATCGGCTTTATCAATGTTTAATTTACACAGAGCGCACCGCACACATTTTAACAAAGGTACAGCCTATCATACAGTCACCACCACAATTAAGACACAAAGCATTTCCATTACCCCCCAAAACTTCCTTGTACCCCTTTGCAAGTAATCATTCTCTCTTCTATTATTATGAATAGTAGTAGCAGCCGGGCTCGGTGACTCAGCCTGTGATCCCGCACTTTGGGAGGCTGAGGTGAGCGGATTGCCTGAGCCCGCGGCTTCGAGACCCGCCCGGGCAACCTGGCGAGCCCTCATCTCAACAATAAATCGAAAACTAGCCTGGCGTGGTAGTGCAAGCCTGTAGTACCGGCTACTTGGAAGGCTGAGGCGGAAGGATCGCCAGAGCCCAGCGGGTCAAGGCTGTGGTGGCCGGGAGCGGCCACTGCACTCCAGTCTGGGCGACAGAGTGAGACTCCACCTCAAAAAAAAAAAAAAAAAAATGTAGTAGCGGCAGTTGTAGAGACAAGGTCTCGCTATGTTGCCTAGACTGGTCTAGAATTCCTGGGCTCATGCCATCCGCCCACCTCACCTCCCAACGTGCTAAAATTACAGATGTGAACCACTGCACCCAGTCTTATTCTCTCCATTTTTATCCACAGGCAACCACAGATCAGCTTTCTTTCACTATTGATTGGTTTGTTCATTCCAGACCTTCATATCAACAGACTTACAGTGTGTACTCTTTGTTTCTGGCTTCTTCTTTTCTGAGATGCCTTCATGTTTTTACATGTATGAATAGTTTCTGCAAAATTCTATCTCATGTCTATACCACAATTTGTTTATGCAGTCATCTGTTAATAGATAGTTGAGGTGTTTTCGATTTGGGTTGCAAATAAAGCGGCTGTGAGCATTTGTGTTCAAGTCTTTGTGTGGGTAAATGCCTTCATTTATCTTGGACAGATACCCAGGAGTAGGATTCTAAGTTGTATAATAGGTGAATATTTAACTTTATAAGAAACTGCCAAACTGTTTTTCAGAGTGGTTGTATCTTGTGTTCTCTCCAGCTGTGTGGGAGAGTTCCAGTTATTTTGCATCTTTGTCAACACTTAGTGTTAGGATCTTTTTAAAGAACTGGTTTTTTGTTTTATTGATTTTCTCTATTAATTTCCTATTTTATATTTGATTGATTTCGAGTTTAATTTTTATCACTTTCCTCTGCTTGCTTTAGATTTAATTTGCTCTCCCTTCTTTTAGTCTCCTAAAATGAAAGCTTAGAGTATACTTAGCTGCCTTTTTCCTAAAATATGCATTCACAGCTATACATTTTCCTCTAAGCACTGCTTTTGCTGTGCCCTACAAATTTTGACAAGTTGTGTTTTCCCTTTTACTTAGTTCAAAATATTTAAAAATTCCTTTTGATATTTCCTCTTTGACCAATGTGTTATTTAGAAGTGTGTTGTTTAATCTCCAAGCATTGGTTATTTATTGTTTATCTTTTTGTTATTGATTTCGAGTTTAATTCACTGCAGTCTGAACGTAAACATTGTGTGATGTGATCTCTATTCTTTTAAATTTTTCATAGGAATTTTATGACCCTGAATGTAACATATCCTGATGAATACTACATGTAACTTTGAGAAGAATGTGTATTCTGCTATTGTTGAATGAAGTAGTCTGTAGTCTATAGAAGCCTCGTGTATTTTGACATTCTATCATTAGATACATATATGAGAAGGATTTTTTATGACTTCTTAAAGAGCTGACCCTTTTATCATTATATAATGTTCCTGTTTATCCCTGGTAACTTTTCTTACTCTGACATCTGCTCTGTCTAAAATTGATATAGTACCCTCTCTTTCCTTTGATTAGTGTTGGCATGATATGTCTTTCTCCATTCATTTATTTTGTTTTGTTTCGTTTGGGCTTTTTGTTTTTTGTTTTTGAGTTGGAGTCTCACTCTGTCACCAGACTGTAGTGCAGTGGCCGCTCCCGGCCACTGTAGCCTCGACTTGCTGGGCTCCAGCGATCCTTCCGCCTCAGCCTTCCAAGTAGCCAGAACTACAGGTGCGCGCTACCACGCCTGGCTATTTTTTTGATTTATTGTAGAGATGAGGTCTCACCAAGTTGCCCAGGTGGGTGTCGAACCCTTGGGCTCAGGCAATTCACTCACCTCGGCCTCCCAACGCACGGGATTACAGGCTTGAGCCACCGAGCCCGGCACCATTTATTTTTCATATATTTTTTTCTGTCTTTATGGTGGGTTTCTTGTAGGCAGCATAGAGTTGCAGCTTTGACCTCCTGGGCTCTAGTGAGGCTTCTACCTCAGCCCCTGAGCAGCTGGGACTACTAGCATCCACTACCACGCCTGGCTAACTTTTGTATTTTTTTTTTTTTGTAAAGACGAAGTCTCACAATGTTTCCCAGTCTAGGCTCAAACTCTTAGGCTCAAGCAACTCTCCCACCTTGGCCTCCCATAGTGTTGGAATTACAGGCATGAGCCTCCGTGCCAAACCCAATCTGTCTTTTAATTGGTGCCTTCAGAACGCTGACATTCAAAGAGGTTATTGGTATAGTTGAATTAATAGCTACCATTTTTGTTACTGTTTTCTATTATTGTCTTGTTCCTTGTTCTTATTTTTGTCTCCTATTCATTTTCTGCCTTTTGTGATTTTAGTTGAACATTTTATATGATTCTATTTTCTCTCCTTAAACATATTAATTAAACTTTTTTTTTATTTTTTAGTGGTTCTCCTAGAATTTGCAACACACATTTGCAATTAATCCAAGTTCACTTTCAAATAACACTATGAGTGAGTACCTTATAATAGCAAAACAATCCTACTTCCTTAATCTCTCATTCTTTGTAGTATCGCTGACTCACTTCATTTATATATAGTATATATACAGGTGTTGCATATAATTAGATACCATTTACATAATTAAATGCTATTATTATTTTTTGAGTATTATCTATCAACTAAGAATAAGAAAAACACAAACTTTTATTTTATTTTCATTTCTTCTTAAAGTACTTTCTTTCTTTATGTAGATCCAAGTTTCTGACCTATATCATTTTTCTTCTTTCTAAAGGACTTCTTTTAGCATGTCTTGCAAAGCAGGTCTGCTGTCAATAAATTCTCTCCATTTTTGTTTACTTAAGAAAGTCTATTTATCTTTCACTTTTGAAGGATAATTTCACAGGGTATAGATTTTGAGATTGGTGAGTTTTTTCTCTCTACACTTTAAATATTTTACTCCACTCTTTCTGCTTACATGGTTTCTGAGAAGTCAGATGCAAATTTTATCTTTGCTCCTCTGCAAATAAGTTGTTTTTCCTCTGGCTTCTTTCAGGATTTTTTTTCTTTAACTTTTGGTTTTCTGTAGCTTGAATGTATGTTTGTGAGTAATGTGGGCTTGTTTGTTTGTTTTTATGGGTTTTTGTTTGGTTGTTTGTTTTGTTATTTACTCTGGTTGGTGTTCTCTGAGCTTCCTGGAACTGTGGTTGCTATCTGACATTAATTTGGGCAAATTCTTTATCATTGTTATTTCAAATATCCTTGTGCTTTTCTCTCTTTCTTCTCCTTCTGGTATCCCATTACATGCACGTTATGCCTTTTGTAGTTGTACTGTTCTTGTATATTCTGTTCTGGCTATTGTTCTCTTTTTCAGGCTATTTTCTATTTTCTTTTCTTTCTCTCTCTCTCTTTTTTAAATAGAGGCAGAGTCCTGCTATATTACCCAGGTTGGTCTCAAACTCCTGAGCTAAGCCATCCTCCTGCCTCAGGCTCCCAAATCACTACATCTAACTAGCTTCAGTTTGCTTTTCAGTTTTGGAGGCTTCTGTTGAGATATCTTCAAGCTCAGAGATTCTTTCCTTAGTCATATCCAGTCTCAAATAAGCCACCTCTGCTTCCATTACTCATTTGTTCTTACATGCTGTCTATGTTATCCATTAGAACCCTAAGCATATTAATCATGGCTGTCTCAAATTCCTAGCCTGATAAATCCAACATCCCTGCCATACCTAAGTCTGTCTGCAATACTTACTCTTTCTCATCAAATTGTGTGTTTCATTTTTTAGTATGCTTGTCATTCTTCATGATAGTCAAACATGATGCACCTGGGCCTTCAGCGTGTGTGGTGAGATGTAGGAGAAGGAAAGCATTCTTTAGTCCTATGAGTACGTCTCAGACTTTGAGTGAGCCTTGCCCCCTGGGCTGTGAATGTCACAAGCACCCTCAGTTCCCAGCTTCCTCCAGATGGATAAGGATGGCTAAGGTAGACTGGCGTTGGCCATTTCCCTTCTCACAGGTCTCATAAAACCCGTGAGTGTTTGATTTTGGTTCAATAGCTTCTCCTGAGGGCAGACCTTGTCAAGAAGAACAAATGTTATTCCTGATATTAGAGGAAAATAATTTAGTCATTCACCGTTAAGTGTAATGCTAGCTGTAGGTTTTTTGCAGGTTTTATGAAATTGTGAGTTTCCTTCTCTTCTTATTTTTTTCTGAGGATTTAAAATATAAGTTGGTATTGAATTTTGTCAAATTTTTTTTATGGTGTTTGATATAATCATGTGATTTTTTTTTTCTTCTTTAACATGTTAAGATGATAGACTGACTGATTTTCAAACATTGAACAAACATTGCATCTTTAAAATAGACCCCAGTTGGTCATGGTATTTTTTTTATGCATCGATGAATTTTCATGCCAATATTTTAAGGATTATATGTCTATTATCATGAGGGATACAATCCACTTACCTCGGCCTCCCAAACTGTAGTAGTTGTTGTTATTGTTTTAAACTATCTTAATCTGTTTTTGCCTTTAGAGTAATATTAACTTCATAAAATGGATTGGGAAATGTTTCTTTCTCTTTTACTTTCTAGAAGAGATTGTATAAAATTAGTATTAATTCTTTCTGCAGTATTTTGTAGAATTCTCAAGTGAAATAATCTGGACCTAGCAGTTTCTTTTGGGAGACTTTTATTAATGTAAATTAAATTCTCTTAATAATTATAATGCTACTCAACTTTTATATTTGATATTAAGTCGGAGTCTCACTCTATCACCCAGACTGGAGTGCAGTGGCACGCTCCCGGCTACCGCAGCCTCGACCTGCTGGGCTCCGGTGATCCTTCCGCCTCAGCCTTCCAAGTAGCTGGAACCACAGGCGCACTACCACAACCGGCTAATTTTTTTGATTTATTGTAGAGATGGGGTCTCGCCAGTTGCCCAGGCGAGTCTCGAACCCGCGGACTCAGGCAATCCACTTACCTCGGCCTCCCAAAGTGCTGGGATTACAGGCTGAGCCACCAAGTCCAGCTTATTATCCTTTTGGTGTTTGTAGGCTCTATAGTAATATTTCTTGTTTCATGTCCTGGCAAAAATTGAAGTCTAGGTTTCCTACTCAGCCTTTGATGACATGAATGGAGATGTGGTTTTGGCTAGACTAGAACAGTTATGATCTAAAAGTTTTCAGTATTGTTAAAATGCCCATTTTCTGGTCCTTTGGCTACAGAGAGTAGGCTTTTGTGGAGGCTTTGTTTGGGTTCATTGGCATTTCCAGGTTGTCAAGTTCTTCAGCTCCAAGTCTGAGATATATGAAGTAAAAAATAATAATAATCCAGGAAACTCATTACTGCTTATTCTTGGATCTGTAGTTCCCAGCAGGTCTGCCTTCTTCTCTCCACCTTTCAGTCTTCTTGTATTTGTTTTATATATAACTTTCAGATCTTTTCATTATATTAAGTGGGAGAAACAGAGAAAAGTACATCAACTCTATCTTTCTAGAAGCAGAAGTCAGACTTTTCACTTTGAAGTAAGCTGACTGATGTTTCCTAGAATCTCTTGCATTTAAGCAGTTTACAGTTAGACCGGGGCGGGGGGGGGTGGGGGGGTGGGGGGGGATGGGGATGGGGGAGACAATTAACACACTTGAACTAGAGATCAGCATAAGACAGAATTTAATTGGGGGTAAATTGTGCAGCATCTGAAGATCAGGACAGTAGGAATTCAAAGAAAAAAGGGAATAGAAGAAAAACAGGACAACATTTGTGTCTCCATACATATTGTAAGACATTTTGTTTGGTTAGCCAAAAAAAAAAAAAAAAAAGCACACTTACTTCCACACAGAACATTTTGAATGAGACTGGAGGTTTGAAAATTAACTGACAATTATATGAGCTATCCAGTTCTTCTGATCTGTGTGGACAGGCCTTTTTTCCATGATATCATCACCGTATTCAATTCTGTCAATTCACTTGGTAAGTTTGTTCAGAGATTAGTATCCCAGTGAGTCATATTACATAAATGAGGCATCCCAGAGCCCAGTATTCCCACGTGGACCGAGGTTCTTAAGGATGCAATGTCAGACTCCAAATGTGTGAAGATATCTATTTTCAGGAAGAAAAATTCACCAGTCTTCCAGGTGTTTCCAAAAAGACATTTGATTTCTTCTGGGCACACAGAGGCCTCGGATTTTCCATCTTTTTTCAGGCGTCGTGCTAGATTCAGCCTCAGTCTTACATAGCTTTGAGGGATAAAAGAGCTGTGTGCTGTTGGGGTAATGTGTGGTGTGGCCTTATTCAGGGTGTGTGCAAGGGTGTGTGCCTGGGAGAAGCACTCCACAGGGCTCCTTGGCTTCGTATTTACCTCTTCCCTGCCTCTTTCTCCATTCTTCCACTCTTTGCTGCTTCATGAAAGAGGTAGAGATTTGAGGACCTCAGATCACCAGGCCTTTCTCAGGGTGGGTTCCTCTTCATCTTAAGAATGGCAAGATTCACCGGGCTCGGTGGCTCAGCCTGTCATCCCAGCACTTTGGGAGGCCGAGGCAAGTGGATT
>CAUYQG010258385.1:0-18429 GCA_963574415.1 Tarsius wallacei
GAGTGCAGTGGCATCTCACTGCCACCACAGCCTTGACCTGCTGTACTTAGGCAATCCTTATGCCTCAGCCTTCCAAGTAGCTGGAACTAAAGGCATGTACCACCATGCCCGGTTAATTTTTTGATTTATTGTAGAGACGAGGTCTCACCAAGTTGCCCAGCTGGTCTCAAACTCCTGGGCTCAGGTAATCCTCATGCCTCCGCCTCCCAAAGTGTTGGGATTACAGGCGTGAGCCACTATGCCCGACTCAAACTAATTCTTTAAAGACATTAAGCCTTATAAGATGTACCACTTTTGTTCTGAAAAATTGTAAAATTTCTGGGCATGGTGGCTCATGCCTGTAATCCCAGCACTTTGGGAAACTGAGGCAGGAGGATTGCTTGAGCCCGGCAGTTCAAAACCAGTCTGGGCAACATAGGAAAACTTCATCTCTACTAACTAACTAACTAACTAATTAACTAACTAACTAACTAGGGATGATGGTGGCTGGGAGTGTGCCACTGCACTCCAGTCTGGGTGACAGAGTGAGACTCTGCGTGCCTGTAGTCCCAGTTACTCCAGAGGCTGAGGCAGAAGGATGGCCTGAGCCAAAGAGGGGGAGGTTGCAGTGAACTGTGATCTTACCACCACACTCCAGCGAGAGTGGGCAACAGAGTGAGATCCCCGATTTAAAAAAATTGTTTGTAAAATATACGACTTTTGGAAATTCCATTCAGGAGACAGATACCAAATCCCCCCACCTTCTATCTAATCTGTTTCCAAATAAAATGCCCATAACACTTCCTGCTGAAGTTGATTGGCTTATATGGCTTGCCCACTCCCTGGGTGGTCTGCTGAGTGCCTTCCCTCATGACTCTCGGGATTGACAACCTAGAAAAGGCACACATATGCTGCCAGATGGGGACCCAAGAACAAGGCATGGAGAAACAAATTTGGCCCCTGTGGGTTGATTCCTTCCTTTCTCCTTGGGCATCCAGGGAGCTTTTGCTCTGGAACTTTCTCCTCTAGCTGTGGGTAAGCATGTGAGCCTGAGGGCAGATTCTCACGGAGATGCCACGCCAGTCCCTCCTACCCCCCATACCCAACCCCATCTCTTACCCAGTGTTCTCTTAACTGGGTAACTCTTTCGGACACAGTAGATAGCACAAAAGAATTCTAGTATTTCTTTTTATAATGGTACATTGTATGACTTTTATTTATCTGTTTTTATTGTGTGTGTGTGTGTGTATGTGTGTGTTTGTAGAGACAAGGTCTTGTTATGTTGCCCAGGCTGGTCTTGAATTCCTGGGCTCAAGTGATCCTCCTGCCTCAGTCTCCCAAAGTGCTGGAATTACACGCATGAGCTGCCGTGCCTGACCATTTTCTGACTTTTTTTTTGAGTTGGAGTCTCACTCTGTCACCCAGACTGGAGTGCAGTGGCACACTCCCGGCCACCACAGCCTCTACCTGCTGGGTTCCGGCGATCCTTCCACCTCAGCCTTCCAAGTAGCCGGAACCACAGGCATGCGCTACCACGCCCGACTAATTTTTTATTTATTGTAGAGATGAGGTCTCGCCAAGTTGCTTGGGTAGGTCTCGAATCCACAGGCTCAGGCAATCCACTTGCTCAGCCTCCCAAAGTGCTGGAATTACAAGCTGAGCCACCGAGCCTGGCCCATTTTCTGACTTTTTAAAAGTGCTCTTCCTAAAATGGACAGAACATGGAATGTGTCTAAATATGGGATACTGAGACTCCCTCCACAACTTCTCCAACAAAGTACATGGGATGCAGGACTCACAGGAAAAGTGCTCAAGTCACAGGAAGTAAGCAATTTCCCAACTGCGAATTAACTCAAATAGATCAGGATGACAAACTAATTTGAAGATAATTGCATAATTTTAAATAAATGGATTTCAATGATCTAGACACACACTGTATTTCCATTATGTAGGCCTTTGTTATTTAATATTATTCCACTGTGTCTCAAAGATATTATACAGATATATTTTTACTGACAATTAAATACATGTATATGTTATGACTGAACTACAAGAAGGTAGATTGCCATTACGCAGAAAATTTAATTAAGTGTCCTTTATTTATGCCTGCGACCAAGATCAGACTATTATCCTAAAGGGCTCTCGGCTCCGAGTGAAGCAGGTGGTGGGCTTATAAAGGCAAAAACCGCAAGGATACACAGCAACTTAGCAACCATAGCAACTATAAACTAGCAACTTAGCAATCAAAAGTAGATTTTATTAATTTTATGTTCCAGCCACAGCCGGTGACTGGCACAATTAGGGCAGTTACATGGAGACAAGGTGGAAGGACTACTATCAAACGGAGTTACCTTGGTTAGGTCACTAACAAAATATAGGCTTATAATATGAGAATGTAACAATGGAGTTTTGCAAGGTGTAGCGTTTGAGTTTAGTTAACAAAGCATACAATTACACGGAACTTGTGCCTAGGGAGTTTCCAAACGGTCAGGAGAAACAGTTTCTGGGAAACAGGAATGTGGGTCTGTGAGTACAAGGAACTTATTTTAGTCACATGTAGAGGAGGCTATATCTGGGTAGCAAGCAGCTCAGATGGAGGATTTTTAACAAAAATGCAGTTACTTATATTAAGCAAGCTATTACAGACTATTGTAAGTTTTACAGACATTTCATATATGTGTGTATTTATGTAATCATATGTATATATATATATAAAGATACAATAGCTTCTAGTGTAGTACATATTTCTATCAGTTTTTTATATATACATATATCATCTTAGAGGAATCATCTATATCTGTGATAGATCAAAGAACTACAGACATGACTGATTATATGCTAAATTATTTGGAAATGGTCGGTTTTGCAGGTAGCCCCAGAAAATATTAATAATGTTAGCTGAAACATAATACTCAAGTGTGGAAAATGGTGTAGTGGACTAAAGAAACCCTTCAACAACTTCTTAAATTTTAAACTCTTTCGGAAACGTCAAAGAAGAAGGGCAGAATCATAATTACATCAAAAGCATCACAAAGGGAAAACAGCCAGCTGGTCAACCATTCAGTCTCCAGCATGCTTACATTAACCAGTGGGGGCCTCGGGTAAGCCCACTGAGGAACACAAATATTTACATTTTCAAATATCCATTACTTATTTTCATTCTACCCAGGGAAAACTGGACTCTGATGGAAGTGGCTTTTACTAATTAAGTGTACAGGAGCCTTATTGATAAACCAAATTGCCAATTAACTAATTTGCAGTGGGGGAAAAAAAAAAGAGTTCTATTAAGAAATCTGGACTATTCATATTCTCAAGTCAGAATTTTCTCTCACTTATGAGAGAGTCTGTTTGGAAATCAAATTACCATTGAAAAGTTGCTTGTTATCATTTTTTTAAAAAATTATTTTTAAAGTTGCTTGTCAAAAACTAAGTCAGACCAAAGGGAGCAGGATCGGAATAAAGAGAGAGGTGGTATTATAAAGAATTAACTGAAGCTGAAATGATTTAGATAAAATGACAATGTCTTTTTCAAAGACTCAGACTAAACTTTCAATGAAATTATAAAAACTTAAAAAAATTACTCTGGTTATAATGCTCAAGTCCCCCTAGAAAAACTCACATCTAAACTGTATTCTGTTTCTTTTCTTTTTTTTTTTTTTGGAGTCGGGTTCTCACTGTGTTGTCCATGCTGGAGTGCAGTGGCATGATCATGGCTCATCGCAGCCTCGACCTCCTGGGCCCAATGATCCTTCTGCTTCAGCCTCCTGAATAATGGGACTATTAGGGACATACCAACATGTCCAGCTAATTTTTAAATTTTTTGTAGAGATGAGGTCTTGCTATGTTGCTGGTCTTGAACTCCTGGGCTCAAACAATCTTTCTGCCCCAGCCTCCCAAAGTGCTGGAATTACAGGTATGAGCCACTGTGCCAGGCCTAAATTATAATCTAAAGACACTTGTAACTGACGCATGCTAGAGACAGCTGTTTAGGTCTGAATTTTGGCGTCACTTGATTATTCTTTTTTTTCTGAGTCGAAGTCTTACTCTATCACCCAGGCTGGAGGGCATTGGCACGCTCCCAGCCACCACAGCCTCAACCTGCTGGAATCAGGTGATCCTTCCATCTCAGCCTTCCAAGGAGCTGGAAATGCAGGCATGCGCCACCATACCTGGGTAACTTTTCTTGATTTATTGTAGAGACAAGTTTTCACCAAGTTGCTCAGACTGGTCTCAAACTCCCTGAGCTCAGGCAATTCTCTCACCTCGGCCTCCCAAAGTGCTGGGATACAGGCGTGAGCCACCACACCTGGCCATTGTGGCTTGATTCTAATTTTATTTATTTTTTGAGTTGGAGTCTCACTCTGTTGCCCAGGCTGGAGAACAGTGGCACAGTCACGGCCACCACAGCCTCAACCTCCTGGGTTCAGGCAAACCTTCTGCCTCAGCCTTCCAAGTAGCTGGAACCACAGGTGAGTGCCACCATGCTTGGCAAATTATTATTATTATTATTATTATTATTATTATTATTATTGTAGAGATGAGGTCTTGCCAATTTGCCCAGGCTGGTCTTGAACCCCCAGGCTCAAACAATTCTCTTGCTTCCATCTCCCAAAGTACTGGGACTATAGTCATGAGCCACCTCTCCTGGCCTCTAATTCCATTTATTTTATTTTATTTTAGATGCAGGGTTACACATGCATATTTGTAACATGGACATATTGTATAGCGGTGGGGATTGGGTCTCAGGTGGTCCATTCCCCAGACAGTGAACATTGTGCCCTGTGGGTAGTTTCCGCACTCTGATTTCTTTTATAGCAAAATCCTACCAGCACAATTTAGACAGGCTTCCCTCATAATATTTTTCTAGCAGCTTTCACTTCTCTCTTATCTACTTCCCCTGCCAACGACCTTTGCCTTTATGCCCTCTGGATCACTATGCCACAGCCTGAACACTGTGGAAAGTGCCGAGATATGGCAAGCTTATTCAATTGCCATGTGTTAGTTCCATTATGCCAGCATTTAGCACGTTCACACTTCACTAGCAAGCAAGTTGGGAATGAAAAGACAGGATTTCTCTCTCGTGAATCCTTCACCAATTTTCTTGATGATGAGAATCAAGTTAAGGAGGGATACTGAACAAACTCAACTCCCCACATTGTCTACAGACAGAATTTGAGAGTTCAGTGTCATGGCTGAATTTATTAGCGCTATTAGTCTTATCAAGCATTAGACAGCATGTTCTTTCTCGATCTTCATATCTTTAGCCTCCATCAGTGTCTAGCAGAGTGTCAGAAGATAATCCTCTATGGATTCTCACATTTCTACATGTCTTATGAGTAAAAGCATTGACTGACTTTGGTCTGGACTATTTTCCAAGGATGCTTATATAGCAAACGCCCTTAGAAGAGTGAGAAAGTGTTTCTCTCAGGAGTAATGAACAGGCATGCATGCTGCTCAGTGTGAAAACCCTCATTTCCCTAAACTCAGAGCTCCTCTCAAATGCTGACACTGGCTACTGCTATAGCTGTAAGTAATAAAGTCCCTTGCCTCTGACCCAAGAATCTCATAACTCCTCCCAGCTCCTTTGAAACGGTGACAGGCTAACTTGTCATCTTCAGAGTAGAGTAAAATCTCATATCCTTCAGAGTTCTTGAGAGGAAGGGCTCAAAAGATTTTTTTTTTTTTTTAGTCGGAGTCTCACTCTGCCACCCAGGCTGGAGTGCAGTGGTACACTCATGGCCACCACAGCCTCGACCTGCTGGGCTCAAGCGATCCTTCCGCCTCAGCCTTCCAAGTAGCTGGAACTATAGGCATGTGCTGCCACACCTGGCTAATTTTTTGATTTATTGTAGAGATGAGGTCTTGCCAAGTTGCTCAGGCTGGTCTCGAACCCCTGAGCTCAGGCAATTCTCTAGTCTCTACCTCCCAAAGACCTGGGATTATAGACGTGAGCCATTGTTCCCAGCTCAAAAGATTTTTTAAAAGGTTGTTGAATGAAATAATTTTTTTAAAAAAACAAGAGGGCTTAACATTCTTCTGAATAATCAACAGTTATCCAAAGAAAGATCCCGAGAACTTCTATTGGCAAGGAGCTATTTCACAATATATTTTCATTAAAGTACCAGTGTGTGTTAGTCAGCCTGTGTTTATTTTAGATATCAGTGTTGACTTTAACATGTTGGCAGCGGTATGTTTGACCTTGGCTAAACACTGAGTTGTATGATGGGAACCAATTATTTATTTAAGCATTACCTAGTAATGTAGGAACTACAGACTGAATAGTTTCCACTGGTTTCTGCATCAATGTCCCTAATGGATGAAGCTATATAGTTTTGGTCCACAGAGCTGACATTTTGTTTTCTCTTTCTAAAAATCACAACTAATCATCTTTAGAGTAGCAATTTTATTTCTAATCCAAAATACTGACTTTGATGCTTATTTTTTCATTTGCTTCAGAGGTGGGTTTGTTTTTTTCTCTCTGTTTTAGAACGCTTGACCCACCTGAGCCTGGAACCCTTTACTGACAGGAAGTGGCCCCGTCTTTCCGCCTGGCAGATGGCTAAGCCACCACCTGCTTCCCTCCTGTGAGTCATGACTCCCAGGGCCTGGACAGAGAGCTGGTGCCAGGCAGCTGGGGATCCGGAGAGAAAAACTCTTTCCAGAGGTAAACAATGATTGAAGGGCAATCACCAGTCATAATTATCTTGGAAACTGCATGGTATGTCAGGAGGGGAAAAGCGATAACATTGGAGACATTGGTTTTCCTCCAGTCTTGCCACTTTTTCTGGATCCTGGGCAAGTCACTGGAACTCTCCAAGTCTTAGTTTTCCCAGCTGTAAAATAATAATGATAGTAATAATAATAATACCTTCTTCGCCTATATTGTAACATTGTTTTGAGCATCAAAAGAAATACCTCAATTCTGGTCAGTAAATGTAACGATTACATAGTGTTTTTATCAATGTTTTGGTTATGAATTTAGAAGGGTTTTGAAGACCATAAAAATTTATACAAATCGAAGAATTATTAGCAAAGAATATACCCACCACATTCCTTTTAAATTTTTGTGTCACTTTTTTTGCACCAAACAAAATGTCACTTTAAAGATTAAGCAAATGTGGCCTTGAATACTTTGCACATGTGATTGAAATTCTTTTTTTAAGTTTTTTTTTCTTTTATTTTTAGCTGACGTGGTAATTGTATATGTTTGTGAGACACAGAGTGATATTTCGATATATGTATGCAATGGGTAATGAACAAATGAGGGCAATTAGCATATTAGTCATTACAAACATTTGTCACGTCTTTGTATTGTGAACATTCAAAACCCTCTCATATGGCTTTTTGAAAATACACACTAAATTCTAGCTAATTATATTCACCCTACTGGGTTGCAGGATTCTGCTGCAGAATACCAGCACTAATTCCTTTCAGCTGGCTGTAATTTTGTATCTGTTAACCAACCTCTTCTCAACCTCCCTTCCCTCTCACCCTTCCCAGCCTCTAATATTCGCAATTCTCTCTCTATTTTCATGAGCTCGAA
Source organism: Tarsius wallacei (assembly GCA_963574415.1). Taxonomy (NCBI): domain Eukaryota; kingdom Metazoa; phylum Chordata; class Mammalia; order Primates; family Tarsiidae; genus Tarsius; species Tarsius wallacei. The sequence goes on from CAUYQG010258385.1 coordinate 7,523, forward strand.
CTTCTTTTTATTTTATTTTATTTTTACATTTTATTTTTTGAGAAAAGATCTCGCTCTGGCACCCAGGCTGGAGTGCAGTGGTGCTGTTATAGCTCACTGCAGCCTCAAACTCCTGGCCTCAGATGATCCTTCTGCCTCAGTCTCCTGAGTAGCTGGGACTACAGGCACACACCACCACATCTGGCTGGTTTAAAACATTTTTTAATAGGGACGGGATTTTGCTTTGTGGCCTAGAGTGGTCTCAAACTTTTGGGCTTAAATGATCCTCTCATCTTGGCCTCCCAAAGTGCTGGGGTTATGGGCATGAGCTGAGACACTCACCCTCAAGCTTCTTTTTAGCTCCCACATATGAGTGAGAACGTGAGTTAATTATCTTTCTGTGCCTGACTTACTTTGCTTAGCATAATGTCTTCAGGCTCACCTATGTTGCCACAAATGACAAGATTTCATTTTTTATGGCTGATTAGTGTTCCACTGGGTATATGTGCACACCACATTTTCTTTCTATTCCTCTGTTGATGGACACTGCTTGATTCCACACCTTGGCTATTATGAATAATGCAGCAATAAACACGGGGGTGCTCTTTGATATACTGATTTCATTCCTTTGGATAAATACTCAGTAGTGAGATTGCTGGATCATATGGTAGTTCTATTTTCAGTCTTCTGAGAAGCCTCCACACTGTTTTCCGTTACGGTCATGTTAATTTATATTCCGACCAGCAGGGTACCAGAGTTTCCCTTTTTCTGCATCCTCACCGGCATTTGTTTTTTTTTGTCTTTTTGATAATCGCCATTCTAACTGAGGTGAGATGATATCTCACTGTGGTTTTCCCTGATGATTGGTGATACTGAACATTTTTTCATAAATATTTGTGGGACATTTGTATGTCTCCTTTGGAGATATGTCTTGCAAAGCCATTTCTAGCAACCTTTCATAACTGTTTGTGGCTGGCTAGCAGATGAACACTTTAGTGACTAAAGCAAACTTGAGAAACTTTTGATGTTCTTCTTGTGGGGACTAGTGGGGCAGAGTGGTTTTTTTGTTTGTTTGTTTTTGTTTTTTGAGTTAAAGTCTCACTCTATTGCCTAGGCTGGAGGGCAGTGGCACACTCACAGCCACCGCAGCCTCGAGCTGCTAGGCTCAGGCAATCCTGCCTCAGCCTCCCAAGTAGCTGGAACTACAGGCACATGCCACCACCCCCAGCTAATTTTTTGATTTATTGTAGAGATGAGATCTCATCAGGTTGCCCAGGCTGGTCTTGAACCTGTGGGCTCAGGCAACCCTCTCACTTCGGCCTCCCAAAGCCCTGGGATTATAGGTGTGAGCCACTGCGCCCAGCCCAGGGTGGTTTTATATGGCCACGAAGTAGTAGAAAAGGAAGCTCTGGGCTACAGGGAATATGCTCCACTTTTCTCATGCTCTGTACCAGTCGCTAACCTGGGACGTTACTTCCATAATGTGCTGTCACTAACCTTGCCTTTCTCCTGTCCCACTGTCCTGTACAGTAGTGAGAAAAAGACCTAGAGGAGACTCTGTCTTCTATAAATAGATGGCAGGCTTCTGTAGTGTTTGCTCAGTGCCTCACAGCTTACAACTCACTTTCATAGACATCATGTTTGAACATCACCGGAACACTGCTAGGGAGACATCACTGTGCCTGTTTTATGGTGAGCGAGCTGAGAATCAAAGTTAAGAGACTTACCGAGGTCGCCTAAGAGATGAAGCCCAGCCCAAGGATTTTTTTGGTCAAGTTCATGGTGGTTTCCTTTTCTGGGCTGTCTCTGGGATAAAACCTCTCTCTCTCTCTTTTTTTATTTTTTTGAGTGGAGATCTCACTCTGTCCCCGGGCTGGAGTGCAGTGGCGCAATCATGACTCAACACACATTCAACTTTCTGGACTCAGAGGATCCTTCCACCTCAGCCTCCCGAGTATCTGAGATTACAGGCATTCGCCACCATACCCAGCTCATTTTTTAAGAAAATTTTTTGTGCAGATACAGTCTCACTATGATGCCTAGGCTAGTCTAGAACTCCTGGGCTCAAGTAATCCTCCCTCTTTGACCTCCTAAAGTTTTCTTCAGTCATGAATGTAGACTCCAAACCATAGCCACTATGAACTGTTCCTGTGAGTTGGGTGCAGAGATGTGAATAGATACCGTTATGTGCTTCATGACAACACTTCAGACAATGACGGACTGCATATGCAATAGTGGTTCCATGAGATGATAATACGATATTTTTACTGTACCTTGTCTATGTTTGGATATGTTTAGATATACAAATGCTTGCCATTGTGTTACCATTGCCCACGGTCTTCAGTGCAGTAACATGGTGTGTCACTTAGGAATGATAGGCTATACTATGTAGCCTAGTGTGTAAGAGACTGTACCATCATACATTGTGTAAGCACACTCTGTGTTTGCACAATGACAAAATTGCCTGATGACAGATTTCTCAGAATGTATCTCCATCATTAAGTGACACATGACTATCATGAAAATATCCTTCATACTCATTACAACTTCAGAATATGGCAGCTACTAGACTTGCCGCTGGATTTTAGTTTTTAATGTGTTAGTAAAGACACATTATTATTTTATCATGTTAGTTTATTTTAGTAGCAGTCTCACTCTGTAGCCCAGACTGGAGTGCTGTGGCATACTCACAGCCACGGCAGCCTCAACCTGCTGGGCTCAGGTTATCCTTCCATCTCAGCCTTCCAAGTAGCTGGAACCACAGACACATGCCACCATGCCTGGCTAGTTTTTTGATTTATTGTAGAAACAAGATCTCACCAAGTTGCCCAGGCTGGTCTCGAATCCCTGACTCAGGCAATCCTCACATCTCCACCTCTCAAAGTGCTGGGATTACAGTCATGAACCACTGGCCCAGCATCATGAAGTTTTCAAAGCCATTTGATAATTGTACTTCTGTATAATTATTTTTCCATTTCAATTGTAATCTTATGTATTCTATTTTATACCTTTAAAAACCTTAATCCAGCTGGGCTCGGTGGTTCAGCCTGTAATCCCGCGCCTCGGGAGGCTGAGTGAGTGGATTACCTGAGCCCGCAGGTTCGAGACCCTCCTGGGCAACTTGGTGAGACCTCATCTCTACAATAAATCAAAAAATTAGCCGGGTGTGGTAGTGCGCGTCTATAGTTGCAGCTACTTGGAAGGCTGAGGCAGAAGGATCGCCGGAGCCCAGCAGGTCGAGGCTGCGGTAGCTGGGAGCGGCCATTGCACTCCAATCTGGGTGACAGAGTGAGACTCCAACTCAAAACAAAAACAAAAACAAAAACCTTAATCCAAGGTTGGGTGTGGTGGCTCATGCCTGTAATCCCAGCACTTTGGGAGGCTGAGACAGGAGGATTGCTTGAGCCCAGGGTTTCAAGACCAGCTTGTTCAAGACCAGCCTGGGCAATGCAGGGAGACCCCATATCTACAAAAATATAGAAGGAGTAGCTGAACATGGTGGGGCATGCTTGTAGTTCTAGCTACTTAGGAGACTGAAGTAGGAAGATGGCTTGAGCCCTGGAGTTTGAGGCTACAGTGAGCTATGATCACCCCAAAGCACTCCAGCCTGGGCAACAGAGTGAGACCCTGTCTCTAAAACAAAACAAAACAAAAAAACAAAAAAACCCCACAAAACCCCACATACTCCAAGAAGGGATATTACCCTGCTGCCACATGAGTCCACAATACAACTGTTTTGAAAACTTACACTAAAGGGACATTCACTGAAAATCTTCAGTTTTTCCCTATAAATTTTCAATTAAAATTTTTTAAAGAAGAGAGAAGTTGGGGCAACAATTTCTTAATGTCATCTCTTTCATCTGTCTGCTTGATCTACTGAATTCTTGACAAGCACACATGTACAATAAACATTCATCGAAATGATGTCCCTTTTTATTCTTGGCAAAGTAAATAGACTGCTGAAAACAAACTGAGTTTGGTTCATGGGACACTTCCTGAAAAGAGAGACAGCTTTTAGACAGAGTTTGAGGAGGAAGGAAAAGAATTACTATATGGAGGAATTAGCCAGGAGAAGCTCTTACCTTGAAGAGGACGTCTGCCTTGACTCTGAAAACAACATTTGTCTTCATGTGAAAAGCCATGCCCTGAACTAACTTCCTGTGTCCTCTCGACCATTGGTAATCCAGTTATGCATGAAATAATTTTATAATTTTATTTTCCACTGACAGGCACTAAATTATATGTTCAATCTATTCACATGAGGGAATACATTTGTTGCAGTAACATCTGTTAGTATGTGCTTATTCCCAGAAAGTCATTAACTTTTTTATTTTTATTATTTTTTGAATCAAAGTCTCACTCTGTTACCCAGGCTGGAGTGCAGTGGCACTTTCACAGCCACCACAGCCTTGACCTGCTCCGGCGATCCTACCACCTCAGCCAAGTAGCCGGAACTACAGATGCGTGCCACTATACCTGGCTAATTTTTTGATTTATTGTAGAGATGAGGTCTTGACAAGTTGCTCAGGCTAGTCTCGAAAACCTGGGCTTAGGCAATCCTCTCGCCTTGGACTCTCAAAGTGCTGGAATTATAGGTATAAGTCACTGCGCCCAGCTCATTATCTTACAATTCTTAATCTAGGTACAGAAAATGAAAGGGTCCAGGCATTTGACTAATATATATTGATTATTCATATATATATATTGATTATTCATATATAATATATATTTTTTCATATATATATCAGGAGGTGTTCAGAACTTGTCTGATAAAATTCTCCCAGCAGTCTAGTCTTTTACTTTGCTGCTAAAAATAATTTTGCTTGATTTGCTATTTATTCTTACATATATACACAATGGACAGGCTCTTTGAGAAGTTAATTAGGTGACCGTTAAGGGCAGTATGTGGAACATAATATTTAGAAACAGCAGAAGATTAGGGAGAAAGGGTATTTGGTTGATCCCTATATAGCTTATATTTTGACAATGCTAAACTCTCTAATACCTATCTATACCCCTTCCTGGAATAATGTGGGATTTTTTTGTGTGTATTTTTGGTTTTTGTTTTAGAGACAGGGTTTTACTCTGTCACCAGGCTGGAGTGCAGTGGGGTGATCACAGCCCATTGCAACCTCAAACTCCTGGGCTTAAGTGATCCTCAGGGCAGATCATATTTTTTAAGTCCTTAAGCATTTTTCCCTGGCTGATCTATCTCCCCTAGAACGCCGTGCAACTTTTTTTTTTTTTTTTGAGCCGGAGTCTCACTCTGTTGCCCAGGCTAGAGTGCACTGGCCCAGTCAGAGCTCACTGCAGCTTTGGGCTCAAGTAATCTTTCTTCCCCAGCCTCCCAAGTAGCTGGGACCATGCCCAGCTAATTTTTTAAAATATTTTTTTGTGAAGATGAGGTCTCATTATGTTGCCAAAGCTGGGCTTGAACTCCTGGGTTCAAGCAATCCTCCTGCCCTGACCTCCCAAAGGGTTGAGATTACAGGGGTGGGCCACTGAGACCGGCCTCCCAGGCGCTTAAGATCTGCTAAGTCATCAGTTTCCGACAAACACTTCTCCTGACTCCTCCTCCTCTCCTTCCAGGTTGGATTAACTGCCCCTCTGTACTGCTAAAGTCCTCTGTCCTCCTTCTGTGGGCTTGAGCTGCTCTCACAGCTCCTTACCCATAACCTTCCACCTTCTACTCAAAATCTAGCTCCAGACTGTGACCGTCTTGGAACTGAAATTATACCTTTGAGTTACAGGCAAATATTAGGTCCTCAAGACTTTATGCAGAATTAATTGAATGAAGGCAACAAATAAAATAAGACAAATTTCAACCTAAGAAAGCTGATTGAATAAATAAATAAGTTAAAATTTAAAAAGACAGATGAGACAGGCAACATGAAGACTAGAGGGTGGGAGGGGAAAGATGGGGAGGTCAGTTGGCCCAGCTAATCTCACTTCCAAGATGTTGATGGAAGTGGGAATGGGAGTGTGTGTGTGTGTGTGTGTGTGTGTGTGTGTGTGTCATAAAACATGCAACTCTACTTGCACAAGAGCAGTGGTTTGGGGGTGGGGGGTGAACTTTATACTCGACTGTATATAAATACTTTCTTTTCTTTTCTTTTTTTGAGTCTAAGTCTCACTCTGTTGGCCAGGCTGGAGTGCAGTGGCATGCTCATGGCTACCGCAGCCTCGACCTGTTGGACTCAGGCGACCCTTCCGCCTCAGCCTTCCAAGTAGCTGGAACTACAGGGGTGTTTAATGTAACTGTGTATGAATGTCGTCCTACCTCTTCCTGGTGTATAAATATTACAATTCTCGCAGGGCACGGTGGCTCACACCTGTAATCCCCGCACGTTGGGGAGTGGAGACGAGAGAATTTCCTGAGCCCAGGGGTCAAGACCAGCCTGGGCAATTTGGCAAGACCTCATCTCTACACTAAGTCAAAAAATTAGCTGGGCATGGGGACGCGCACCTGTAGTTCCAGCTACTTGGAAGGCTAAGGTGGAAGGATCGCCTGAGCCCAGTGGGTCGAGGCTTTAGTAGCTCTGATCACGTCACTGACCTCCAGCCTGGGCAACAGAGTGAGACTTTTGACTCAATACATACATGGGAAACTAAATAACTAAATAAATATTATATTTTTCTCAATCAGAAAACTTAGTTCTGTACTTTCACTCACACAACTGCAGAACATTTAGTCTCGATCATATTTGGGGGGCTTGGATCTCCTAGGATTTGGAGTGCCTGAAGCTTGCAGGGGCCTTGTCAACTGCTCCATCTGTGGTCACCAGTGTTGTAAGGCATGGGACAAGCCGGATGTTCCAGCCAAACTGGAGACACCCCTCACGGTGGTCCACTTCTCGGCCTCACACAGGCCCATAGAAATCTTCAGGAACTCAAAGTCTCCTATGAGCTTGGAGGTAAGTGTTGCACTTGTAATCACATCGTCAAAAAATTCCTGCCTGGCACTTACATGCAAGGGAGCCTAAGCCCTTCCAGAAAACTGCCTGGTTCCTGTGCACATCCTCATGCTTAACTTGAAGAAAACCAAACCTTTTCCTCAATGAGGTGGTTCCTGTGTCTTCAATTCCGAAGTCCTACCCTCCATGCCCCTCCTTTGCGAACACAATCCAGGAAAATTTTTGGACTAGGTGTCATGAATGGGAAAATAAGCTAGAAAGATCAGTTATTCCGTTTTAAATAACTCACTTTGTCATTCAGGACTTCAGAAGTCATAGGAAGTTTGATTCTCCTTCTCTTTATACCCCTCCCTCCAATCCACCAGGGGCTCTGATCTCCCCAAAGTCCCAGTCCCTGTTCCGCACAGCAACATGGGGTCACTCAAACCTCAGAGTCTTGGCAGTTCATCCTGTTCATGACTCCAAAGAAAACACATTTCTCACTCAAAAACAAGCTGGAGGTTTCTGTTGAGATCTCAACTATTTTCCCAGAGTCCACCGTAAAAATATTAAGGTTACATTTTAATTTAAAATGATTTGTTCGTGCAAGTTCTTGTGGCAAGACCCTGCTATAGTTTCATTTATTGCATAAAGAACCTTAAGTCTGCTTCTGAACAAAATATTTTCCCAAGTAAAGCAGGATTCCTTCGGCTGACCCAGATCTCAAGAAGAGTTAGCATTTGTTATGAAGCGCCAGACAAATATTTATAAACCCTCCTTACAATTTGTTTTGCAACTTGCATAATTTTAGCAATCGTTACTCATGCTAGTATCATCACTCAGGGCTTGAAATTAGTGTTTCCTTCAAAATATTTTACTTTGATAGTATAAATGTACCCTATATTGCCAAAGATGACCACAATGGTGACCATCTCTGTATTGTGCTGAAACCTGGCTTCATTTTGGAAAAAGCAGGATATTCACATGGGGAGTTTTGGGAAAAAAAGAAATGTTTTAGTTATCTAATCCCATAATATTTATATCCTCTTACAAATAGTGGTAATTAGGCCCCACCTGTAACTAAAAAACTAAAAACCTGCCCCCCATTCTAGGAGTAGGGCTTCATTTGAAAATAAATGTATTATGAGAAGAACATGAACAAAGAATTTGAGACAAAAAACTTGAGAATACTCCCATATTTCCCTTGCTGCCTGTTAAGAACAGTTTGTGCTGCAACAAAAGCAGAGACAGGGCTTTGCATTAGAATAGGCTAAAATTTACTTCTGGAAGAGTATTAAGGTGTTAATTAGGAAAGGCAACAGCCAAGGAAGTCTTCAGAAAATTTCCACTGGAGGATCAGAGGAAGAGGTTGAGGGGCTTGCTGCAAAGTAGACTGAAGTCCCACAGAGGAGGGGAGGCTGGGTGTGAGGCGTTGCCTGGGCTGCGTCTGAATCTCCTTGACAGATTCTAGTAAGGAGTTTTGTGTTAGAATTTATTTATTTTAAAAAATTGTTTTTTGAATCAGGATCTCACTCTGTTGCCCAGGCCTGGAGTGCAGTGGCACGATCATGGCTCACCATAGCCTCAACCTTCTGGGTTCAGGCAATCCTTCTGCCTTAGCCTTCCAGGCAGCTGGGACTATAGGTGTATGCCACCATGCCCTGCTAATTTTTTTTTTTGTAGGAACAAGGTCTTGCCAAGTTGCCCAGGCTAGTCTTGAACTCCTGGGCTCAAGCAATCCTCCCTCCTCAACCTTCCAAAATGCTGGGGTTACAGGTGTGAGCCATGACACCTGGCCTATTGATTTAATTTGTTGAATAGATAATACGTTCACAAGGTTCAAAACAAATTTTTTTTGAGAAAGCAGGTTTTATTGAGAGGACACAAAGGCTCCCACAGTGGGAGGAGATCCGAGGGAGTTACCCAAGATTCAAAACTTTTAACAGTCCTAAATGGTTGATCAGGAAGAAGTCTCCCTAACACTCCAGTTTACAGTCACCCAGTTCTCATCCCTGAAGCCACCAGTATTACCAGTTCCTGTGTATCTTCCAGAACTGTTTTGTATACACATAAGCAAATTGACATTTGTATGTACTCACCCCTTTCATTTTTTATACAAGTGGTGGCCCTACATTAATTCTTTTGCACCCTGATTTACTCTATTTATAATATCTGGAATATTGTTTTAGTTTATTAGATCAGGAGAGTCTTCCTTTTTTTTCAGCTGCAGAGTATTCCATGGTAGCAATGTACAAAGAGTTTTGAGCCAGTCCTATATATAATAGCAAATGATTGGCTGCTTCTAATCATTTGCTATTATATATATGATATTATGAATGTTTAACTTATTGTGAGTCGTGAATCCCTTTGGCAGTCTGTTAAGGCCCATGAATTTCTTCTCACCATAATGTTTTTACCTGATGCAACAAAATCCTCAGGATTAAAGGGAAATCAATTATTCTGAAATATAGTTATCAAAATATTATATATAAATATTTATTTAGTGGCCGGGCTCAGTGGCTCAGTCTGTAATCCCAGCCCTTTGGGAGGCCAAGGCAATGGATTGCCTGACCCCGTGGGTTCGAGACCAACCTGGGCAACTTGGTGAGACCTCATCTCTACAATAAATCAAAAATTAGCCAGGCGTGGTAGCGTGTGCCTATAGTTCTGGCTACTTGGAAGGCTGAGGCAGAAGGATCGCTGGAGCCCAGCAGGTTGAAACTGGGGTGGCCGTGAGCGTGCCACTGCACTCCAGCCTGGGAGATGGAGTGAGACTCTGACTTAAAAAAATTTATTTAGAAATATATGTATTTATTTACTAATAAATTAAATAATACGATGTAACCGCGAGTCTATCAACTGCTATAATTACAAAGAACAGATGAACATAAATGCTATTTCAAAATATCTGTAACAATTGTAATAGGATGTAAAATATTTGGGATTTTTATTGTTAACAAAGGCACAGACTGATATATCGTGGTTTCCTTCCTGCTTTCATTGTTAAAGAAAATGACAAATTTCAATTAGAGTTAAGGAACTCTGCCTTATACATACATTATTTCCCAAATGCTCAAGTACATTTGTAGGGCATAGTCTTAGAAGAGTTTGAATTAGCCACGGCAAATACTTTGCAACTGCAAATCACTGAATGCATATTGCCAAACTGCCAAAGACACACAGTCATTTCACCAGCACTGAATGAGGGTATGTGAGCAAGCCTTTTCATCTTTGTCAATGTGAGAGAAGAAAAATGGTTTTAGTGGTTTTATTTTGCATTCCTCTTTTTACAAGCAAACGTGAGCATCTTTTCATGTATTTAAGATGTATTTTCTTTTCCATGTGTCCATGCCCTTTGCTCATAGTCCTGTGGGTCTGATAGCAGGTTGTGTGGTGCAAACGCCGGGGGACGTCATTCACAGAGACTGCAATGTCAACAGCACCCCCTGGAGGTGGCAACTTGGAGGTTCTCGTTGTTGCTTCCAATCAAGCCTAGCATTGCTGTTATGTTCTTCTCCCACACTTTTGTTTCTGTGAATCATCTAAAATTGATTATAATAGAATCTGGAATTCTGAACACACTCGTCTTACTTGGGTAACAGTACTGTCTAAGCAAAACTCTAGAAGAATTCACAAGAAACTACTGTCATTATCTCTGGCAGGGCAGTGGACTGGGGAGGGTGAGGAAAATATTTTAGTGTGATTTTTTTCAACTATGTATAATTTGTAAGCGATAATTACATTAAAATAAATATACACAGCCGGGCTTGGTGGCTCAGCCTGTAATCCCGCGCCTTTGGGAGGCTGAGGTGAGTGGATAGCCTGAGCCCACGGGTTCGAGACCCGCCTGGGCAACTTGGTGAGACCTCATCTCTACAATAAATCAAAATTAGCCGGGCATGGTAGCGCACGCCTGTAGTTCCAGCTACTTGGAAGGCTGAGGCGGAAGGATCGCCAGAGCCCAGCAGGTCGAGGCTGCAGTGGCCAGGAGCGGCCACTGCACTCCAGTCTGGGTGACAGAGTGAGACTCCAACT
>CAUYQG010258388.1:0-10349 GCA_963574415.1 Tarsius wallacei
GGGCGGGGCTCGGTGGCTCACCCTGTAATCCCAGCACTTTGGGAGGCCGAGGTGAGTGGATTGCCTGAGCCTGCGGGTTCGAGACCCGCCTGGGCAACTTGGCGAGACCTCATCTCTACAATAAATCAAAAATTAGCCGGGCATGGCAGCACGCGCCTATAGTTCCAGCTACTCGGAAGGCTGAGGTGGAAGGATCGCCGGAGCCCAGCAGGTCGAGGCTGTGGTGACCGGGAGCGGCCACTGCACTCCAGTCTGGGTGACTGAGTGAGACTCCAACTCAAAAAAAAAACCTGTACACAGATGTTTACAGCAGCTATATTCAAAACTGCCAAACCAATATGTTCTTCAGTAGATGAATGGACAAACAAAGTGTAATACATACAAAATGTAACCTTATTCAGCATCCTAAAGAAATGGCCTATACCTTCTCTGGGCAAGAAAAAATAAATTTAGAAAATAAATGATCTATAAAGCCACAAAAAGATATGGATGACTCTTAAGTTCATATTGCTAAGCTAAAGAAACCAATCTGAAAAGACTACATGTTATATGATTCCACGGATATGACATTCTGGAAAAGACGAAACGATGGAGACAGTAAAAAATCAGGGGTTTAGAGGAGGAAAGGAGGAATGCATGATTGGAACATGGAATTTTTAAGGTAGTGAATACTGTTTAATACTGCAACTGTAGGTCTGTGTCATTGTATGTCTGTCAAATCCCATAGAATGTAAGACATAAAGAGTGAGCCCTAATGTAAACTACAGACTTTAGTTAATAATTATGTATCAGTATTGGTTTGTTGTTGTAACATGCAAACAAACTTGCCAGACTGGGGGCGGGGGAGATTGGTGAGGAGGTATATGGAAATTCTGTAACTGCTGCTTATTTTTCTGTAAACCTAAAAGTGATCTAAAACTATCAGCTTATTCATTTTTTAAAAGGCGAGTTGTTAAATACACTAGAAATATTAGACATCCTTTGTACTGGTTGCAGCTTTAAAAAAAAAATCAGAAACCCAGTCTCACTTTAGCTGTTTGGCTTTTAACTTTTATGACAGAAAGTGATAAATTAAATTATAAGAAGTCACAGTCTATACAATAACTACAAAAGAACAGGGGCTGTATAGACATAAACCCAAAAAGTGATTTTACCGAAGTAGTCTCACTCTAATCAATCTAGTCTGAATAGAGTTCCAGAATACTAGCAATCCTTGGTTGTTCAGATTTTCAAGGTGATTCACTGCACAAAAAAAGAACACAATTACGATAATTCTTTCACTGAACATGTCTATCGTGCTGTCTCTCAAAGCTCTTTTTCAGGATAACCAACCAAAGTCCCTGCTAAGGGAGCGGCCTAAGCTGCCACAGTTTTCTCGGCAACACCCACTCATCCTTGCCATGCCACAGCTGACTGAACCAGCATCTGGCACCAAACAACTCCTAGAGACAAACCAAAGGTAGAATCACTGTCACAAAGAGGGACTTAGAGCTGGGGCTATGAGCGGATATGACAAACTGAAATGATAAGAGAGCAGAAACCATAAATAAGCAGAAACGGAGAGCAGTCAGTGTCATTCCACAAAAGTATTTTGAGCACCAATTATGTGCCAGACACTAGGTGAATAAAGCAGAAATTTCTCTTGCCCTGGTGCAGATCATAGCCAACTGAGATGAATAATAAATATGTAAATAAATATCTGCAGGCCGGGCATGGTGGCTCACGCCTGTAATCTCAGCACTTTGAGTGGTGGAAGTGAAAGGATTGCCTGAGCCCACGGGTTCGAGACCAGCCTGGGCAACTTGGCAAGACCTCATCTCTACAATATATCAAAAAATTAGCCGGGCATGATGGTGTATGCCTGTAGCTCCAGCTACTTGGAAGGCTGAGTTGAAAAGATCACCTGACCCAGCAGATTGAGGCTGTGGTGACTGTGAGTACCACTGCACTGCAAAAAAAAAAGTTAACATGGTATAGTGAAATTGAATAACAAGGAGGACCTTCTTAGGCTGGTCAAGGAAAGCCTTTCTGAGGAAGAGATGTTTAAGCCAAGACCTAAAGGAATAAACTAAGGAAAGTGACGAGTAAAAGCGAGTTAGCGTAACATTCCAGGCTGAGTGAATACATGGATGAAAACCATGAGAGCTTGGTCTTTCCTGAAAATACGCCATTGTGGCTGGAGCATATTTGTTGAGGGAGAGAGTGGCCCAAGATGAGTTTGGAGAAGTTGGCAGGAGCCAGATTATGCAGGATTATGTGAGTAAGCACAATAGAAAACCATGGAAAGATTTCATATGTTTAACATTAGTGTTAGAAACAGAATAGATATTGGAAGTTGATGGAAATGGAACCAGGTAAGGAGTGGGAGATACCTGGAATAAGGGTGTGGCAGAGGAAATAGTAGTGGACATATTTAAGGTATATTTTCAACATAGTTTGCCAAGGACTTAACAGTGGACTGAAAGTAGGGAGTAAAGGAAGCAACTGGATTGTTGGTGTCACTGAGTTGCGTGTGAAGGGAGAGTAACGGGTTTCAAGGGTGTATCACTTGGGAATCAACCAGGGATGTGGAACCACTATGAGTATTATAGAATGAAGGGTTTATTATAGGAATAAGAACTTATATGAAATGAGAGATGCTGAGTAAGTAATGGCCCCAGAGGGAGATTTAGAGAATGAGAGATGAGTCACTAGCCCACGAAAAAGAACTACAAAGAAGGCTGTTCTGTGACTGGTGGTGGACTGGGGATGGCTGGTGGTTAGCTGGGTTGGCAGTCGGGAAAAAGAGCTGGATACAGACCAGGGGACAAGAGAGATAAAAATGAACCCCACCAGCATCTCTTCATGTGCCTCACACTACATTTAACCAAGTTCACACATTGTGTTTTGTTGTTTCTTCAGTTTTTTAGAAATCTGGAATGAAACAGTCTAAAACCATAACAACTGGCAACATGTGGCTACTTTATTTAAATTAAAATCGAAAAATGTCTAAAATTGAGTACCCCAGCCACACTAGTCGCATGTCAAGTACTCAGTAGCTATATAAGTGCTCAATGGCTACTGAATATGGTGACGTATACACACTTTAAGTATGATGTTGGCTCAAAAGATGGCATGAAGCAAATGAATGCTAGTGTCACCATGCAACAGGCAGCACAAAGAAAATGGCAGAAGCATGGTTGAGTGAATGTCACACTACACAGTGCTACCATAATTTAATTCAACTTCAAAAAGTAATACACAGATAATATCTCTTAAAATGTGTACACATTTTTGGCACTCCCTATATGTTTTATTTTTTATTATAAAAGGTAATATGTGCTCCTAATAAAAATTCAACCATTTATAAATATATAAAAGGAAGTTGAAATTTCCTGTAACCTCATTACCATAGAGGATTACTGTGTAAAAACACAAATAATGTATATTTATTCCAATTTTATCTCTCTAGATACTAATATTATTGTCATATATAACAATAATGCTTTCCTATGATAGATATCATCTTATTATTAATATAATTAATGTTTTTCACCTAACGTATGTTTTGGGCACATTTTCATATCAGTATGCTTCATTCCTTTTAGTTTTTAATTATTTTAATTTTTAAAATTATTTTTAATTTATTTTTAATTTTTTAATTTTTTTTGCATTGGAGTCTCACTTGTCACCCAGGCTGGAGTGCAGAGGCACACTCATAGCCACCCCAGCCTTGACCTGCTGGGCTTAGGCTATCCTTCCGCCTCAGCCTTCTAAGTACTTGGAACTACAGATGCATGCTACCAAACCTGGCTAGTTTGTGTGTGTGTGTGATTTATTGTAGAGACAAGGTCTTGCCAAGTTGCTCAGGCTGGTCTCGAACTCGCAGGATCAGACAATCCTCTTGCCTTGTTCTCCCAAAATGCTGGGATTACAGGCTGAGCCACTGTGCCCGACCTTTTAAAAAAATTTTTTTGAGTTTAAGTCTCACTTTGTCGCCTAGGCTGGAGTACTGCGCCGTGATCATGGCTCACTGCAGCCTTGACCTCTTGGGCTCAGGTGATCCTTCCCACTCAGTGTCCTGAGTAGATGGGATTACAAGCATGCACCACCACACACAGCTAATTTTTTTTCATTTTTTTGTAGAGATGAGATCTCACTATATTGCCTAGGTTGGTCTTGAACTCTTGGTCTCAAGTGTTCTTCCCAGCTCAGTCTCCCAAAATGCAGAGATTACAGGCGTAAGCAACCATGTCTGGCCATTTTATTCCTTTAAATCTGCGGTCCCCAACCTTTTTGGCATCAGGGACTGGTTTGGTGGAAGCCAACTTTTTCACAGATGGGGAAAGAGCAGGAGGATATTATCAGACATTAGTCCCATAAAGAGTGTGCAATGTAGATCACTCACATGTGCAGATCATAGTAGAATTTGTACTCTTATAAGAATCTAATGCAGGCCGGGCTCAGTGGCTCAGCCTGTAATCACGCGCCTTGGGAGGCTGAGGTGAGTGGATTGCCCGAGCCCACGGGTTCAAGACCTGCCTGGGCAACTTGACGAGACCTCATCTCTACAATAAATCAAAAAATCAGCCGGGTGTGGTAGCGTGCGCCTGTAGTTCCAGCTACTTGGAAGGTTGAGGCGAAAGGATCGCCGGAGCCTAGCAGGTTGAGGCTGTGGTGGCCGGGAGCGGCCACTGCACTCCAGTCTGGACGACAGAGTGAGACTCCAGCTAAAAAAAAAGAATCTAATGCCCCCGCTAATCTGACAGAAGACAGAGCTCTGCTCGACAGCTGCTCACTTTCTGCAGTGCAGCCCTGTTTCTAGTCACTGGTATCATCTGCTGCCTGGCATTTGGGGACACCTGCTTTAAATAGTTGCATAGAAATTTATTGTGTAGATGTTTCATAATTTCTTTCTTCTTTTTTTTTTTTGAGTTGGAATCTCACTCTGTCACCCAGGCTGGAGTGCAGTGGCATGCTCACAGCCAGTGCAGCCTCGATCTGCTGGGCTCAAGCAACCCTTCTGCCTCAGCCTTCCAAGTAGTTGGGACTACAGGCGTGTACCCCTATGCTCTGCTAATTTTTTGATTTATTGTAGAGAGAGGGCTCATCAAATTGCCTAGGCTGATCTCAAACCCCTGGACTCAGGCAATCCTCTCACCTTGGCCTCCCAAAGTGCTGGGATTCAGGTGTGAGCCACCACACTCGGCACCCTCCCCTTTTTTTTTTGAGGGATCAAACATTATTAACATAGTTGTTTTATTATTTTTAATTTTTTTTTTTTTTTTTAGTAGAAGTCTCAATCTGTTGACTAGGCTGGAGTGCAGTGCTCACGGCTACTGTAGACGCAGGTGAACCTTCCGCCTCAGCCTTCCAAGTTGCTGAAACTACAGGTGAGCTTCAAAACACCTGGCTAATTTTTTTATTTATTGTAGAGACAAGGTCTCACCAATTTGCCCAGTCTAGTCTCAAACTCCTGGAATCAGGCAATCCTCTCATCTTCACCTTCCAAAGTGCTGGGATTACAGACATGAGCCACCGTGCCTGGCGTGTTTCATAATTCTATAATCAATCTATTACTGATGAACATTTGAATTGTTTCTAATTTTTTTGTACCAGTACAAACAATTCTCTAGTGATAACTCTTGAATATTTATGTTGAATGAGCATATTTTGATTTACTTCTTTTACATGATCTGGACAATCATTTAAATTTATTAAATGAATAATTTTATATAGGGAAATTTGCATGTAAATAAGAGTAAAACTTTTACAGTATTACATCAATTATAAAAGTGATTCAATTGTGCATTTATGTTGTGTAAATGTTGATTAGGGAAAAGAGTACACATATAAAGCCCAAGGTTTAAAAATGGTCAAAATTCACTATGAAACTGAAAAAGAAGAAGAAGTGATTGAATACAGAAAGGGCAGTTACTGACAGAAGGTGAAAACAGCTATAGGAACAAGAAGAAATAAAGGAGCATGAAAAAGAAACAAAATTGCTGTAGGAGGTGCTAATATTGCACTTTGCTAGATTAAGGCTGACAACAAATAAACAAGGACAGAAATATGTTTATATACATGTTGCACTTGGTATCTTATAGAGAATACAACTTCTCAAGCATTTATTGAATGCTGACAAAAATCATATTCTAGGCCACAAAAGCATTTAAATACATTTTTCAAAGCAAAATTGAACAGGCTAAATCTTCTGAATTCAGTTTAATTAATACTAAATTAACCACAAGAGGTTAGTCAAAAACTGTGCCCCAGATAGAATATTTAATTTAATTTTTAAAAATTAAAGTAAAGTAAATTACCCTAACCATATTCTGGATTAAACTTAAAAATTCAAAGATAAAAGAGAAATTGCAATGGACATGTACTTGGGCTGAATACCAAATAACTGAGTATTAAAATTAATATTCAGCCAAGACTAACACCAAATATGAATATCATAATGATAAAATGAACTTTTGAAACACAAAAATAAGCCTGGTATTTTTTTAATTTATTTTTTGAGTCGAAGTCTCACTCTGTAGCCCAGACTGGAGTGCTCATGGCCACTGCAGCCTCGACCTGCTGGGCTCAGGAAATCCTTCTGCCTCAGCCTTCCAAGTAACTGGAACCACAGACCAGCACCACCACGCCTGGCTAATTTTTGATTTATTGTAGAGATGAGGTCTCGCCAAGTTGCCTAGGCTGGTCTCCAACCCCTGAACTCAGGCAATCTTCTAGCCTTGGCCTCCCAAAGTGCTGGGATTACAGGCATGAGCCACTACGCCTGTTGATATTTTATTTAAAAAATGTAATTATTGCAGCCAGGCGTGAGGATTGCTTGAGGCCAGGAGTTCCAGACAGCCTAAGCAACATAACAAGACCTCGTCTCTATAAAAAAAAATCAAAAAATTAACCAGGCATCGTGGGGCATGTCTGTAGTCCCAACTACTCAAGAGACTGAGGCAGAAGGATCATGTAAGCCCAGGAGGTCAAGGCTGTGGTGAGCCGTGATAATGGTGCCACTGCACTCCAGCCTGGGTGACCTTGACTCAAAAAAAAAAAAAAGAAAGAAAGAGAAAAGAATAGCTAATACAATACAATAATTGGAATGAATTAAAATTTTTCATACCTATTTTATAATTATTCAATAATTAAAAACAGCTTTCACAATCATAATTAATTGTGGCAATATTATACTCTTAGCCTTCAACTGATTGACCAAATTTCAATATATGAAACATATCAAAAGGTTTTTATCCTATATTCAGTTATTAAAAATATATCAAAATGACAAGATTTATTCATGTTACTATTGTACTTACTCTGATTAAAGATGATGGTAATCTATAGGAGCACATAGTCATTGGTTGCACACAGTTCACAGATGCCAGAAATTCTTTTGAAGTCAGCATTTTTGTTGTTGTTGTTTTGGGTTTTTTTTTTCTTTATCTTAAAGATGTGGGGCACAGTTCAGGGTTAGGTATACGAATGTTCATTATGTTGGTACCCCTGTTGATGAGGTGTGCAACTCCCTCTCCTGGCAGTTTCCCACTGCTGCCAATCCCTTTCTTATTGTATTATCATAATTGTTCAAGGTCTACTTATGAATGAGAACATATGGTACTCTTTTCTTTGTTTCTGTGATAAATCACTGAGTATGATAGGCTATAAATCCATCCAAGTTGCTGCGAAGTCCATATGTTTGTTTTTCTTTATGGCTGCCTAATATTCCATTGTTTATATGTACCACTTGTTAAAAAAATCCAGTCCAGTGAAGTCAGTATCTGCTAATTTGATCTTCTACAAACTAAAAAAAGGAAGTGTAATAGCATAACAACAGACTTTAGCCTAATTTCAATGCCAAAACCAAATTTCAGTGTAGTATTTACACCAAAATATATAGACTACAGCCAAAGCTGTACTTTGAGGCAAATTTATAATCTCACATGTTTCCACTTTGGAAAATTGTAGGATGAAAATAATGTGCTAAGTATAACATTCCAATCAGAAATAAAGAACTATGAAATAACATAAGAAAATTTTTGTTTATTATTTATTTATTTTAATGATGTGGGTGGGGTACAAGTCAGGGTTAAGTATACAAATGTTCATTATGCAGGTACACTTTTTGAGAAAAAAAAAATTTTTTTTTGAGCTGGAGTCTTCGATCTGTGGCCCAGGCTGGAGTGCAGTGGCACACTCACGGCCACTGGACTGCAGCGATCCTTCCACCTCAGCCTTCCAAGTAGCCGGAACTACAGGTGTGCACTACCATGCCTGGCTAATTTCTTTTTTTTCTGTCTTAGGGACAAGGTCTCGCTGAGTTGTCTAGGCTGCTCTCGAACCTGAGGGCTCAGGCAATCCACTTGCCTCGGCCTCCCAAAGTGCTGGGATTACAGGCTGAGCCACCGGGCCCGGCCGAGAAAAATTTTTAAAAGGAAAAATGAGAAATTTTAAAAATTAATTGATAAGGAGGAAAATACAATTGATACATACACATCAAAGCTATTTTTTCTTTTAAAGAACCAGTAATGAAGACAAATGTCAGCCAATCTAATTGGAAAAAGAAGATAAAAACACAATTCAGAAAATTAAAAACAATAATAAAATGACAGACAAGATTGTTGTGATTATTTTAATTTTTAGTTCATGTCTTTTATTAACTCATGCACAATTACCTGTCTTCTGGTTTGTTGAAACAATAAGTCAGACAACACATCACAATAAATGCCGTCAAAGTGGCTGGCCGTAAAAACTGTAGCACCACATTCATCTAAAGGACATTCTTTATGAATGTGACTAATTTTGCCATTCTTATCCACCTTACAGTATTTCAGGACAGTCAGCTTGATCGTCTTTCTCTTATGCTTATTCATCTTGAGTGTAGTATAACACTTCTTCCTTTTCTTAGCACCAGCACAAGATGAAGAGTGGACTTTTTATACTTCTATCTTCCAATTGCTTGCCAGCGAAGATTAGTCTTTGCTGATCAGAAGGAATTCCTTCCTTATCCTGGATCTTGACCTTGACATTTTCATTTTTTGTTTTTGTTTTGAGTCGGGGGTCTCACTCTGTCACCCAGACTGCAGTGCAGTGGCAACATCATGGTTCGCTGCATCCTTGAACTCCTGGGTTCTAGTGATTCTCTTGCCTCCGCCTCCTGAATTATAGGCACTTGACACCATACCCAGCTGGCCTTTACATTCTCTATTGTATCCAGGGTTCAACCTTGAGAGTGATGGTCTTCTCTGTAAGGATTTGTTTGGGTGGGTTTTGTTTTTGCTTTTGTTTTGAGTTGGGGCCTCACTTTGTCACCCAGGCTGGAGTGCAGTGGCATGATCACAGTTTACCACAGCCTCGACCTCCTGAGCTTAGGCAATCCTTCTGCCTCAGCCTCCCAAGTAGCTGGGACCACAAGCACATGCCATCACATCAAAAAATCAAAACATCAAAAAATTAGGCTGGGTGCGGTAGCTCACACCTGTAATCCCAGCACTTTGGGAGGCAGAGGTGAGAGAGGCTTGCCTGAGCTCAGGGGTTGAAGACCAGGCTGGGCAACTTGGTGAGACCTCATCTCTACAATAAATCAAGAAAAATTACATAGGCATGGTGGAGTGCGCCTGTAGTTCCAGTTACTTGGAAGGCTGAGGCAGAAGGATTGCCTGAGCC
Source organism: Tarsius wallacei (assembly GCA_963574415.1). Classification (NCBI taxonomy): domain Eukaryota; kingdom Metazoa; phylum Chordata; class Mammalia; order Primates; family Tarsiidae; genus Tarsius; species Tarsius wallacei. The sequence goes on from CAUYQG010258388.1 coordinate 9,652, forward strand.
CAGCAAGTCGAAGCTGCAGTGGCCGTGAGCAGCATGCCACTGCACTCCAGCCTGGGCGACAGAGTGAAACTGACTCAAAAAAAAAAAAAAATTAGCCAGGAGAGGTGGCACATGCTTGTAGCTCCAATTATTTGGAAGACTGAAGTGGAAAGATTGTCTGAATCCAGTAGGTTAAGGCTGAGGTGGCTGTGAGCGTGCCACTGCACTCTAGCCTGGGTGACAGAGTGAGATTCTGACTCAAAAAAAAATTGTTATACTCAATAAGATGAATACAGTCATGTTTACTTCTGCAATTACAAGAGGTGCTCACAGTGGTTACTATCAGCATCCACACACTTCTGATTAAGGCGACCATCTCTTAACATAGCTTAAAATGTGTATACATTTTTTGGGCACCCCTAATATTTGCCTCTAATACTTGCAGAGCCTGAGGCAAGAATGTGCAAATGAATGAAGGAATGTGACTCAGCACTAGAGGAGAAATTTGTCTTAGAGGAAGAATACCTTTCTGCTTTAGTGAGAGGGAATGAAACACTGTGGAAATATGTTCGTTAAATAACAAGATCTATGAGAGAATTTAAATGTAGCATAATTTCTAGCTAGAAATACTGCAGAGGTTTACATTATTTGTAACTGTTCTGAACTGTAATGTATATAAAGATAGCTATAGATCTCAGTTCCTATGAGAAGGTAAACTT
>CAUYQG010258392.1:0-19241 GCA_963574415.1 Tarsius wallacei
CATGACATTTTTGGTCAAAAAATCTTGAACATTCAGCATGGTGTGGGCAAGAGCACTGATAAGTCACCCATCAAGAAATGGGTAAGCACACTGAAGGACTCTTCCCAAAAAACTCACTGAAACGGACAATAGCCTCTCACAACAACACTGGCTGGTACACTGATGTGATGGGCTCCTAGAACGCTTACCTAGAGGGGAAGCCTGCACTACCGGAGACTTGCCCTCCAAAAAACAAATTCTGGTTATTTGGGGGTTCCCTCTTGCATGTGACATACATTCTGAATGTGTCCCATGTGTCTCTTATGCTGCACATTTTTCCTAATTTTCGTCCCTCGGCACTGGACCTATCTTCTAGTTAATGATTTCTGTCTTCGTCTCTGTCTAATCTGCTGCTGAAACGACTCATTTGGTTGTTCATCTGGGATGCATGATTTCTCAAATTCTAAGAAGCCCATTCACTTTTTAAAATGTATGATTCTTATTTGAAGTTCTGAACCTTTTCGTTCATCCTGTCCATGTTGCCCCCATTTTATTAAACATATTAACTATGATTATTCTAAAGCCCCGGTCTGCTACCTTTAATATCTGAAACCCATGCGAGTCTGCCTCTGTTCATGACTTAGAGTCTACTTTTATATTACTTTGGCTTCACTATATTTTATGTTAGTGTTTATATGATTTCTTTACTATTATTTTACACTCAAAGTTTTTGTGGTCTTATTTTTTAAATATGTGAATAACATATAATTGGCTTTCTTTTTTAATCCATACTGACTATGTGAATCTCTAGATTGTGGAGTTGTTTCTTTTCCACTTCTTTGTAAGATCAGTAATTTTTAAGTGTTTAATTTTAACTAAATTCAATGTTTAAGTACCAAACACTGTGTATCTAAAAAAAGAATAGAGGCTGGGTGTGGTGGCTCATGCCTGTAATCCCAGCACTTTGGGAGGCCAAGGCAGGATCACTTGAGTCCAGGAGTTCGAGACTAGCTTGGGCAACCTTGTGTAGCGAGACCTTGTCTTTACAAAAAAATAAAAAATTAGCTGGATGTAATGGCTCGTGCCTACAGTCCCAGCTACTCAGATGGCTGAGGCGGGAGGACTGCTTGAGCCCAGGAGGTTGAGGCTGCAGTGAGCCATGGTTGTATTACTTCACTCCAGCCTGGGTGACAGAGTGAGACTCCAACTCATAAAGAAAAATAAAAACAGAGGTTCCACATGTTGCTGTCTTCCACCATGGAGGACGCCTTGTACTCTACTGGGTAGATAAAGGCTGACCATTTCAATTCAAGCAGGGATTTACCTGGATTATAGCTGGTTTTGCAGTCAGACTTGAGAATGACTCAGTCTTTTTCTCCCTGATGCTTATTTTCTAAGAATGACCCTTGCATGTTCCTGACTGAGAGCCTGGCAGGTCCCAAACAGCTGCACCTTGAAGGTCGGCAGGAGATCGGGGTTTCCAGCCTCTCACCCCAGGTGGCTTCCACCTGGCACCTGTCCGGAGGAGAAAGTAACTGGTGACACTGAGGCAGATCCCTCCATTGGTGAGTCTTTGTCCCCTCAGCATCGGGAGACGGCCCGATAGCTCCCTCTGACACTGACAAGACAGCACTCTAGCTGTCCAGACATCCATACAGCTTGAAGGTGGGCACCCGGGGCCTGTTCGGTTTCTAGTTTCCCCTTCAGGCCCACACGGCTCTTAAAAGCCTCACTGACTTCTCTCTGTCCCTGTAGAAGACGAACTCTTCCTGGGCCAAGTCCGATCTTCAGTTTGCTGACGGGACTGACAAACGCATCCTAGGGGAGAAGAGGGACAGAAACCCACGGCAATGTCAGCTCATTTCACAACAGCGCTGATTCTCTGAAATTTTAGCTCATTTAGTCCTCACTGCTCTCACCGTTCTCCTATGCCGTGATTTTTTTTTTCATGATCCAGCCATATTCATTAGTACAATAGGAGCACTGGTCTACCAACTTACAGCATCCCACCCAGAAGTAAAAAATCAAGACATTCTTGTTCAAATACCAATTGGGAAGGAAAATCCTCTGCCCCCAAGTCTAGACAGTATCATCAGGTCTTTTGTTTCAATACTCCTGACGGTAGTCTTTTGTATAATGTAACGTTTACCCTCTCAAATATTAGCCATAAGCACGCCCCACTATTCTCTTCAAGGCCATCTTGAGTCAAAGAAAACATCTGGACCTAGATTTTTCACGGTAGACATCGAGGAAGAGAGACATGCTTGAGAGGCAGTGCAAGCTTTAAATGAAGCAGCAAAAGGTAGACTCCACCGCACACCAGAGCAAGAGTCGTAAGGCTGCAGTTTGCCGCCGGACTCCGCCCTTCCTGTGTGACATCGTGCAAGTCGCTTATTTCTCTTGGTCTCGGTTCCCTGGAATCTGAAATAAAACGATTTGACCCTATTTCAAACAACAACAACAACAGCAGAGCAGTAGCGGCAACCTATTTTCAGCCTACTATACCAACGCTGTCACAATTGCACACTGGGGAGGCCTGACTTGGATCCTGTCTGTGTCTGATACAGGCCCCAACACAACGAAAGTTCAGGAAGAGAACGGTGGATTTCTGGCTGCTGTGACAACTGTCCTCTGACTTATTTCACGGGTGCTCTAGGGGAGTGAAAATGAGAGGGCTCGGGATTGGAGGCACGAGGGGCCGGGTGGCCAAGCTGCACCTTCCTCGTGCCTTCCAGTGACGGGGGCTGATCGTCCGCAAGGTGGGCGTCCTGGAGCTGGACAGAGGGCTCCCTCGGCCCCTGTGGTTCTGAGGAACAAAGGCCACCCTAAGATGCCAGGGAAAGCAGGCCAGGGAACTGGAGAGGGAGTGAGGACTCGGGACAACATAGCCTGAGGGACTGTGTCAATTCATCACCACTCTCCTGACCTAGTTTAGGGACTGTCAGTCTGGTGGCATCTGCTATGAGGCAAAGAAACTTAACACATAAACACGAATTGGAAGAGGAGAGACGAGCTATTGGGGACAGGAGACGGATTAGGAAATAGAAAGTTTTCCCCACGGAATTTGGCCTGTTTCTTTTTCCTCTTTTGTATTTGAGCTATGCCCTAATTCTTTCTTGCTAGGAGCCAGCTGGGGTATTTGAGCACAAGATGATAAAGTCTCAACTCCAGTTTTATTAATTCCATCTGGGGCAGGGTTACCAGGGCGGGTTCTGGACTTAAGCCTTCACACAGGAATTGATGAGACTCTGACTGATTCTATTTAGAGCAAAAAACTGAAGCCTTCTAAGACTGTTAGATCTGGTCTCAACATTGAGCTTGTTCCCCTAATGCACTCTTTTTTGTTCCTTCTGAGCACTCACACGGAATTCTGAATCTCCATTCACTCTCCGAGTTGGAATAAAGGAGACGGAGTGTTCTAAAACCAGATACGAAGGGCAACTATCCTATCGCGGCCCGAACAAGTAGAATCAAACCAGCCAGTTTCTTCATCGGGGTCAGACATGAGATTGAGGAGTCAGTCAGTCGTGCTAACCACATTCCGAGAAGATGGTCTTTGTGAGTTGGCAGGTCCTGAGGGCTTCCACGTGCAGCACGCTGTCAGGGGCGTCAAAGTGCTGCCGTTAACAACCAGATAGGGACGGACTACTCCTGCCGTTCGCATCCAACGTCGTGTGCCAGGCACTGGTTTGATGCTCAAGGTCATCCTGGCCCTCTTAGGCTCTCACAGGAAAACAGTGGCTGGAATCTCCAAATGCTATTTTCCAGACTCTTCACGGGGGTATGGATGGCAGGGCGACCCCGCCCGTGGTCTCCATCCCTTCACGGTGTGTCTGATGTCCTTGACGCCTTGGTTTCTTCCTGTGGGAATGATGGATTAAGTGGCCCCAAGGGTCTCTCTCCCGCTGTTGTCGTTCTGTGACTCCAATCCCGCCCCCTCTCTGCGATCTTGGTTTCCATCCCCAAGAGCCTCCTCCTTTCTCTAACAACAAACACTTGTGGAGAGTTTTGTCCTTTCCACAAAACGGTCACGTAGAGCTCCTTGAGTCCTCACAGCATCCCCCGCAAGGCACTGGGCACGAACTCCTTTTTTGGAGGCCAGAAAACTCGGACTGAGGAAGGCAAGCGAATGTGCCCTGGCTGTGCTTTGGCGTGCAACTGCCCACACGGCCTCGCCGGCTGTCTCTCACTCCCTGGCCACCCTGTTCCTCTTCTTCCTCTTGCTGCTCCATCGTGGGTCAAATCCAGGGCTCACTTGCTCTTGGCTTGTTTCCCAGGAACCCAGGTCTATCTGGGAGCTCACCCCATGACACTGCTGTCGTCACACCCGGTGAGAGATCACACTCCTCCCCAGCTCTTACCCAAGGTGTTCTCCCCTACCCGCATGCAGGGGCGCATTAGAATTGTGTGGGCCCAGTCACTTTGCATTCCAGCGCCCCTTCCACTACATATCCATGCGTATCACAACTGCATTGCTGTAAAGATGGATATACCAGCATATATGAAAACATTTGATCTGACCCCTTCTTTGCAGGCATCAAAGAAATTAAAACATTATCATGAGCCCCTGGAAACATTGCAGGCCCTAGGCACTGTATCTATTCTATCTAATGGGTAAGTTCTGTCTAATGCTTTGTCTACGTGATCTTTCCCCATTCTGAGACTGGGGACATGGCCATTCAAAAAGACCACAAGGAACAGAGCTCACACAAGGCTAGGAACCATCCCTGTCTCCACCAACTCGAGGGCAAAGCCTCACAGCTCCCAGGGCCTGGGGTAGAGAGCTCCTAAGTAGGCTAAGTGCTAGTCCTAGATTAAATGTTGCCCTGGTCCCATTGCAGAAAGCTTAAAAATAAATCCCAAAAGGATCGAATGGTTCCCAAGTTACTTGACTGCATCACAGAAAAAAGCTCAGGAATACTTATAGAAATACAAAAATAACTAGCCACCCCAAAAGATAAAATTCACAATGTCTCTAGCATCTAATCAAAAAATCACCAGGTATGCAAAGAAGTGATAAAATAAGGCCCATAATGAGATAATCAATCAATCAAAGAGATCCATAAATGACACAGATGATATACTTAATAGAAAGGACACTTAAACAGCTATAAGTGTATTAAATATGTTCAAGAAGCTGGAGGAAAGATTGAACATGTTAGTAGAGATATAGAAGATTATTAAAGTCTCTAATCAAACATCAAGAGAGGCCAGACATGGCGGTCCATGCCTGTAACTCCAGCACTTGGGAGACCAAGGTGGGAGGACTGCTTGAGCCCAGGAGTTCGAGACCAGCCTGGGAAACATAGAGAGATTTCATCTCTATTACCCCAGTGCATCCGTAGTACCAGCCATTTAATACTTGGGAGACTGATGCAGAAGGATCACCCGAGCCCAGGAGGTTGAGCCTGTGGTATGCTGCGATCAGGCACTGCGCTCCAGCCTGAGCAACAGAGTGAGACCTCAGCTAAACAAAAAAGAGAAAAGAAAAGAAAAGAAAAAAACTTAAGAGATTTTTAAAAATCAAGAGATGAAAACCTCAATGACTGAGGTGAAAAATACACCGGATGGGATTAATGGCAGGCTAAATATTACAAATGAAAAGATTGGTGAACTTGAAAACATAGCTATAGAACAATTGAAACTGTGCAAAGTAAAACTTAGACATTAAAAAAAAAGCTGAAAAAATCTATTGGAGTGTCAATGGAACATTACATTGGAGTCCCCAAAGAAGGGGGGAGGGTTGAAAATATTTAAAGATTTAATGACAGACAGCTTCTAAGCTTGATGTTCAAACTACAAACCCACAGATTTAAGAAGCTCAATAAAACACAAGCACAAGAAACACGAAGAACACTACTTTAGGGCATAACATAATTATATTAGTTTTCTGGGGGCTTCTGTAACAAAAACTTAAATTTACTCTCTCACATTTCTGGAGGCCAGGAGTCTGAAATCAGGATGTCAGCAGGATCGTGCTCACTCTGAAAACTCTAGGGAGGTTCCTTCCTCGCCTCCTTGTAGATTCTGGTGGTTATCAGCAATCCCTGGTGTTTGTTCCTTGTCTTGCAGTGTCACTCCAATCTCTACCTCCATCATCACATGGCATCCTCTCTGCGCGTCTCTGTCTTTACATAACATTCTTCTCTTTGTGTGTCTGTGTCCAAATGTCCCCATCTTGTAGGGGTACCAGTCATTAGTGAGAGCCCATTCTAATCTGGTGTAACCTCATCTTAACTTGATTACATCTGGAAAGACCTTATTTTTAAAATAAGTTCATTTTACAGGAACCAGGGGTTAGGACTTGAGTGTATTATCTTGTGGCAAAACAATTTTACCCATTAGAATAATCAAATTGCTTAAAACCAGAAATTAAGACGAAATCATTAAAGCAGCAAGCTAGGTGAAAAAAAATATGGACATCATATACAGAGGAACAAAGATAAGGATGACAGTAGGTTTTTCATTGGAAACAATGCAAGCCAAAGAAAGGATAGCAGAGCAACATCTTTAAATTATTGAAAGAAAAAGGTGTCAATCTAAGATTTTATATCCAGAAAAATATGCTTTATAAATAAAGGTAGAATAAAGTCTTTTTCAGACATACAAGAACTGAAAGAATTAATCACTAGCAAAACTTTACATAAGAAATATTAAAGAAAGCCCTCCAAGGAGGGAGATGATGAAAAATATGAATTAGTCAAAGGAATAAAGAATATTAGAAATGTTAACTGTGTAATTAAAATATAAATACGTTTCTTATTAGTTAAACATATGTATAAAGTAATTGAATATTCAAAGCAAAAATAACAACAGTGTATTGTGGAATCTATAATACATATAGGATAATATACCTGATAACAACAGAATAATGACCAGGAGGAGAGAAATGGAGGTATACTATTTTTTTTTTTTTTTTTTGAGTTGGCGTCTCACTCCGTCACCCAGACTGGAGTGCAGTGGCCGCTCCCGGCCACTGCAGCCTCGACTTGCTGGGCTCCGGCGATCCTTCCACCTCAGCCTTCCGAGTAGCTGGAACTACAGGCGTGCGCTACCACGCCCGGCTGATTTTTTTGATTTTTATTGTAGAGATGAGGTTTCACCTGCCCAGGCGGGTCTCGAACCCGCGGGCTCAGGCAATCCACTCACCTCAGCCTCCCAAGGCGCGGGATTACAGGCTGAGCCACCGTGCCCGGCTGGATAAGTTTTTAAAGAACATATGCATGAACAACTATATGTATTTTAAATGAAATTAATTAAATGCTTTGATAATCAGAGCACACTGTAACTGTTTATATTATTCATTTGTTGATTCATTCATTTATTAAATCAGTATTTATTGGGTGCCTTTCATCTGCTAAATAACTAGGCAATGTACCAGGGCTACCATGGAGAGCAAAATCAGACATGATTCCCACCTACCCTCATGGAGATATAGATGCCAATCAAATTGTAACAAAAACAAATGTAAAACTGAAACTATGATGTGCCATGCCAGTTTCATAGTTTGCTATACTCAGTATAAGATTATATTCTAGGAGCATTATGTATCTATAGTTTTGCCAATAATATTAGTACATTTATAAATTGCTTCTTTACTTGAACTTATATAACAATAGGTAAGATAAAATTAGCATAGTGACTGTCATATAATCAGGACCTATCAAATTATGTTTATCTTTATCTATTTATCCATCTAATCATCTATCTATCTGTAATTATTTGCATATGTATGAGCGCATTACTTAGATGGAATCATCATTTGGAGCATATTTAGTGTTAATGTCACTAGGCAGCCAAGTATACTTCAAAGTGAGTTTTTGCTACCATTATCATGATTGGATATACACTCTAAAGTAGTAATAACATTCAATGAGATGTTATGCAAAAAAGGAAATAGGGATCATTTTCAATTTTGACATATCTAGTGTACTGACAATTAATATAAAATTTGAAATGTGTAAGTGATTTTGAATATTCAAATTACAGACCCTCAAAATTGACTTAATCCAAATTTTCATGCAATTTCTAAATTCTCTCTATTTTACATCGGGAAGATAGTTTCACAGTACTTTGAAACTCCTATGACATGTAATTATATTATCATTAGTATTTTTAAATTCAATTGATTCAACTTTTATTGAATTCCAGCTCTGTTCACAAAATTGCTTTGAAAGTTTTCAGATTTCATGTTATTCTGTTAAAAATCTGGTTAAAGACATACCATAACCAGCAGCATATATAACATACAAGTATAGAGGTATCTAGATGAATAAACCATTAATTACTAAAATTGGTAGAGCCAATTTTAAAAAGACTTTTTGCTACATTAGCTTACTAAATTGTTGAATCTATATGTAAGCACATTTTTAATGAAAAAATAATTAATATGTAATTATTATTCTTGCCTATATTTGCTAATTACTTATCAGCTTTATAGAAATTACAATTTTTGTTATATATCAGAAAACATTTTAAATGAACTAAGTAACTTAGTAATGAGATATTGATTGTTTAACTTTTAGCAAAGATAAAGTTTAGCAAAAAAATTGCTAATAAAATCTAAAAGAAAGTTATACTACAAAATTCTATGGACTAAAAATAGTCTTCTATAGTATGTTTATATTTTGGAAAATTATGACTTGATAAAGATTTGAGTTGCATAAACTGCAAAACGCTATTGGAAGACAAACACAATTTAAAGACTATATTTTCATTGTGAGAGACTTGAAAACTTAGACTACTAACTATAAGGTACAATTGGGGGAAACAAAACAATTTAAAAATAGAGTTAGGCCACTTCAGACTAATACTAGATGTAGATAGTCTATGAAGATGCTTATTTAATACAATTTAAGGGTCTCTGATAGTCTCCTCTTCATTAAAATGAACACGCAAACTTTTCCACAATTTGCCCTGCATTGAATCTTTTCATTACTGAATTTCCTAAGAAAAGCATCACTCCTGGTATCCCTTGTTGCTTGGTTGAGGCATTAATCCTTGTTAATGTCTTACTTGGGTAATTTGTTACCCTTTCCTGGAAGGACTAATTTCTTATCCATAGAATGATTAACACATTTGTTAACATATTCTGCGAGCTTCCTTTATCTGATTACAAATGAATTAAATTTATTTAAAATTATTACCTCATACAAAAATAATTTGAAGACATGCAAACTAAGACGTATTGTAAAAATCACATACTGTATTTAGAGCTGAAAGAAAGCAAGGAGACAGGGGCTTTGAAGCGCAATCAGGTTGTACCAGACTTTGGCAGTTTACCTGATTAATCATTGGCAGCTGGGCTGCATTTTTCAAAAGCTCCAATTAGCTTTGACCTACAAAGTGAGATCCAAAGAAAATGATATAGAATGGGATTTTGGCAACTTGGGAAACTGGGCAACAAAGAGATAAAGGCCCAAGAGAAAGAAGGCAGAGATACACAAAAGATTCAGAATTGATAAAGCAAGGATGAAGAAACAGCAAAATCACATTACAAATTTGCACGTGGCAAGTTCTGTGCATAGTGCCTAAATATCACTGTCCATGAGATAACATGGTTTGGGAAAGTCTATATTGAATGTTGATAAACTTAGTAGGTGTTTGCTGATAGAATATTTATCTCTAAAGCATGCATATCCAGAAAGATAACTATTATCAAACTATTTAATAACACGAATCTTAGGCTAATAATCCTATTAGGTGTGTATCCCTTATTCATTGGACTGGAAATTCACCACACTATCATTGATCAGCCAAAGATAATTGGCTCTTGCTGCTGGGAAAATAACTTTCTACTATGGGAATTTTTTTTATACATACACATAGACACAGCTGGGGCAACTGTTTCTTAGCTATACAGCCTGAAATGACAACTTCTTCATTTTGGATACCCTGAAACTAAAAGAAAGCTTCGGGATCCCTTTTGAGCTTTCTGATTGAGTGGAATAGTTCAGATTATTGAGAGAGACTGTGTGGTAGTAATGCAAATTGTAAGAATGCTGCAAGGCTGCATCATATTTCTAAGAAGAAAAATCTGTGTAGGGCAAGTGTCCAAAGAATGCACGTGAGAGAGTAATGTAAGGTATGATTTTTGTAACAATTGCCAATGTAAAGCACGCTGTGTTACAAATTTAATCATCAGATAGTATTGTTTTCTCCTCACAAGTGTAGCAGCACAGTAGAATCTAAAATCAGCCATTTATTTCAACCACAGTACAGTACAATGTTTTAAACTATTACTGCCTTAGGTCTTTATTTCTTCTTTTTTGTTGTTTTTTTATTACAAATATAGACATACTTATTTTGTTTAAGTAGAAATGAGAAGTAAACAACAATAAGAAAATAAGAGTAACACAATCTAGGGGTAACTGTGAAAACTTTGGAGCATTGCCATTTTGTTTGTGGTTGTTTTATATTTTATTAGTAAAAATTAATTTTGTCCCCCATATACACAAGGATGTCCCAATGTTGCTAAACACTTATCTATAACATGATTTTATGACTAGACGGTATATAAACAAAAACTGTACCATAACTTATTTTACCTATCTCCTCTTATTGAAACTTTTTCCTATTTTTCATTTTTCTGCTATTTTGAAAATCTTAACCTAGAACCATTGCCATACATCGTAGGTAAATCTTTGTTCCTATCGATCATTGTTTTCTTGGGATAAATTCCTAAATGCTAATTTTCAGATCCAAGTCTAGGTATATGCTTACATATTTTAGAATACTACTGTATCCTGTCAAGATTGTTCATACAAATGTACACCACTGGCAGTTTTTTGGGATTGCTGTATCCTGGCTAACGATATCCAATTTCCCATTTTATAATCAGTGCCAGTTTATTAGACAAAAATGTATGTTTCATTGTTGTTTAAATTGGCCCTTGTTTTCTAGTAATAAGATTTAAAAAATTAAAGTATGCATTTACTAAACTTGCATACTTCACTTGTGAATTGCTGTTGCTAGATTAAATAACTGGTTTCTGTACCTTGCTTTCATTTGTCTGTAAATCCTCCCTGCTCGCTGTTGGATATTGGTGTTCTCTGAAACACCACTGGTTCTCAGTGTTTCTGATTCATGAATTGTTGTTTGTCAGTTAAACTCTTCTAAATTTAATTTGCTGAAAGCTTTTCTTTTGACTCTATTTTAGTTATAGTTTTTATGCAGATAGATCTGTTGGAGACCTTTATATTTAAGGACATTATTTACAAATAAAGCAATTTTTTCCTTGTTTCTCACTTGTCTTTTGATATATAGAACATGTTCAATGGCATAAAATACATTGTTCAAAGTTAGAAAGTCTCTTCTTAACTCACACTCCACATATAATCACATTTTTCTCTTAGGATTTTTATGGTTCAATTTTTATAAACTTTAACATTTTTAATTCTTCTGGAATGTGATTTCAAGTATTGTATTGGTAGAAAAAAACTTTAAAAAGTTTCAAACTCTAAAAACATGTGCAGTATAAAATAGCACAGTATAGTGCAGTGTACTTTCTCTTTTTCTATTTGTTTTATATTTGACTTCTCCCATGCATTAAATTCTGAGATGTACACATGCTTATCAATGTGCTGTTTATGTATGTATTACTAATATTGTTACTTTTTTCATGTATCTATTATCTATCATCATCTTCTCATATGTCTGACATCTGGGCTTGACGCCATTTTATTGGTTTCCTATTGCTGCTGCAACAAATTATCATAAACTTAGTGGCTTCAGACAACACACATGTATTCTCATATAGTTCTTGAGAGCAGAAATCTGAAATAGGCTCACCGGGCTAAAATCAAGGTGTTGGCAGATCTTCATTACTTATGGAGTCTCTAGGGGAAAATTCCTTTTCTTGCCTTTTTCAGCTTCTAGAGCCTGCTCACATTCTTTAGCTCGTGATGACCCCTTTCTGTGTTCAAAGCCAGGAATCACATCACTCTGACCTCTTCCATCATGGACAAGTCTACTTTACAGGTTCTGACTCTCCTGCTTTTCTCTTTCTATAAGTGTCACTAACTAGGACACTTACAGGCCATCAGATAATCCAGAATTATCTCAAGTCAGCTGATTAACAAACTTAACTCCATCTGTAACTTCAGTTCCTTCTTAATATGTAATATAATTCTTGAATTCCTTCTTATTATGTATATAATTCTTGAATTCCTTCTTATTATGTAATATAACATCTTCACAGGTTCTGAGGATTCTGATGTGGACATCTTTGAGGGAGAGGCATTATTCTGCCTACCGCATCTTTTGAGATAAAACTTTACTAACTTTTGAAGTTTTTCATGATTATTCATCTCCAGTTCTTTTTCTACTTAAATTGTTATAATTTATATTTTTCTATTTTCTTTAAGAGATTCTGGTTTATTAGAATAGATACAGCTAATATAGTCTTCCAACATTATAAATCTACTCTTAATGGGTGGTTATTTTTTCTTTCAGCTTCCTTTATATCTTACATTTTCCTTCTTTTATTTTTGATTTGATATACCTATGAAAAAAATAAATTTCATTGGTTTATATTCTACTTTGTTTCTTTAATGCAAAACACAAAGATTTGGTGATTAAATGTACTGTTTTGTTTACTCTATTTTTTTCTTTCTCTGTTCTTTCTTAGTACCTTTTCCCTCATTCCTAGTACATGAGTATGTGTTCATTTAATTTGACTTCATATGTATTCATACATGTTATGAATTGTTTCTATGCTTCAGGTTTGACTGAACACCTTTCAATGCTTATTATATATGGAGAGAAATGATTTAATGACTTAACCATGAATTTAAGGATTACTAGGATAGTGTTTTCATAGTGAGTGATAAGTTGTTGAGATGCTTTGGTTTGTTTAAAACTCCATTATTAAAATTTGACTTGTTCAAGTTCTGATTTGAGGAATTTCTTAAGATTTTTCATTTATATCTTAGTATATGCCCCGCTTTTTGCACAAGTACTCATTATCATTTTGCCTTGATAAATGTATAGGCAGTCTTTATTATATTTTCTTTTTCTGTCGCATTATATGGATATCTTGTAAACAGCACATAATTACATAATGCTTTTAAATTCAATCTGACTGATGATTGTTTAACTCATTTTTATTTGTTATCACAATGAATTAATTTGGATTTCTGCTGGTCTCTTCTCTACATTTATCATTATACTTTGCTAGAAACAAAAATGATAATAAATACCTACTATGTGCTGAACATTACACTATCATCTCATTTAAGCCTTTAAACAACACTAAGATGTGTATATTCTTGTTATATCCATTTAGAGATGAAGATTTTAGAATATAATTAAATAAGCACTTCAATAGTAAGCAGTAGATCACAATCCTTGTCTAAGTTTAGAAGCTTCTTTAAGTTTCTTTTGCTATATAAAGATTGTGGTTTGATTTCTTTCAGACTTTCCATGAATAGAAAGCTATTATTTTTGTTAATTTGATTAATTATCTTTATTTTTAAACATTCTTATGACTATGTTTCTCAAAAATTTTAAACTATTAAGTAAGATTCAACTCACATAGTAAAATAAACACATTTTCAGAGTGGTTTCTAGAGCAAAGCCTATACGTCAAATATAAGCTAGAGGAATGAGCAAAGGCATATCAGAAAACGAAATCCAAATACAAAATAGGAAAGCATGGCTTGCAATTGATATTTGCCAAGTTTAAATTAAGGCAAAAACATAAAAAGCATTGACTAATACAAAGAAAGATAAATAATGCTGAATGTCATGATTTAGAATGAAGATAAGACAATTTAAAACATCTGTGCATTAAGACACATGGTAACAATCTCCGTGAAGCAATACAAAAAGAAACAGACATAAACACACACACACAAAATAGAACTATGGCACAACTTTCATGTTAAAGTCAAGTAATCAAAATATATGTAAGGATATCGATAATGAGTAAGAAAGATTTTAAAAACATAGATTTATATTGCACCAATGAGAGTACACATAGAAATTGTTTAATAAACATATATCAGAACACAAAGGGAAGCATCAGTAAGTTCAATAAGATAAAAACAATGTTGATTCTTCCTATCCATGAGCATGGAATATTTTTCCTTTTGTTTGTGTCTTCTTGAATTTCTTTGAGCAGTGTTTTGTAGTTTTACCTAACCCCAGTAAAATTGGTCATCATTAATAAAACAAACAGCAACAGATGCTGGAAAGGATGTAGAGAAAAAGGAACACTTCTACACTGCTGGTGGGAATGCAAACTAGTGCATCCTCTTTCGAAAACAGTGTGGCAATTTCTGAAAGAACAAAAAAATTGACCTTCTATATGATCCAGCAGTCCCTGTATTGGGAGTATACCCAGGGGAACGCAAATCATTCTACAAAAAAAAGATACCTGCACACGCATGCTTATTGCTGTGCTACTCACAATAGCAAAATCATGGAACCAACCATGCTGACCATAGAAACCGGGCTGGATAAAAAAAAAAAAAAAAAGTGGTACATATGCACAATGGAATATTATGCAGCCATAATAGGACAAACACATGGACTTTGCAGCAACCTGGATGGATTTAGAGTCTATCATACTCAGTGATCTATCACAGAAACAAAACTGAGTGCCACATGTTCTCACTCATAAGCGGACCTTGAACAGTTGTCATAATACTTTAAGAAAGGGATTGGCAGTAGTGAGAAACTACCAAGGGGCAGAGGTGTTGGCAGTAGTGGGAAACTGCTAAGATAGGGGCACACCTCATCAACAAGGGTACCTGCATAATGAAAATTTGTATACCTAACTCTGAACTGTACCCCGCAATTTTAAAATTAATTTTAAAAAAACCAATGGAAATGATATTTATCTAACCACTGTAAAGAAACATTAAAGGTAAAAATAAATAATAAAAATATAGTAAAACTCAAATCTCTTCTACTTGGAGATTTAAACTTTGTTAAAAAGCTGTTGAATAGAATATTGCAGTATTTCTTTAAAAATGACAATAAAAGCACTACATATCAGATTCTATGCAATGCAATTAAAAAATCAACTACAAATGTCTTTAAAAAATAAAAGAATTAGATAATTTTCTATGAAAATATAACAAACCCAAATTTACCCAGACAAATAAATTAAATTAACAAGCTTTCATTGAGTAAATAGATACATTTAACAAAGACCCATGATTATATTTCATCACAGCCCCACATTCCTCAACAAAGCACTAGGCAAATGTTGTCACAGGAAAATTATACTAATTCAGCAAAAAAAAAAAAAAAAGAGATAATTCTAATATTACTTCAATTGTTTTAGTGCTTAAAAATATCCTCCAAATAAATTTTGGATAAAGGAAACACTGTTACTACGTACTATGTAATTTTCGCATATTAAGAAATAATAAATCATGAATGAATTTATTGCAGAAATAGGAAGATAATTAAATATTAAAATTCAATACATTTAGTTAATATATTTATTTGAAAAAATAGTTGCATATGCTGTGATCACTTTCATTAATGATGAAAAGGCATTTAACAAAATCCCATACCAACTCCTGATTTAAAGCAAACAAAAACAAAAAGTTAATGGAAGAGAAATCAATAGATACTTTATATATAGTAAAATATATATATGTCACTCCAAAAGTCACCATCTTTTTAACATGTGGAAACATTAGACGTTTTCCTACTAAGGTTAGAGTTAATAAAAGCATGCCTACTGTCACCACTATGATCTTATTGGAGATTTATTGTAAGTACCAGTAAATGCAATCAGATAAGAGAAATTAGATGTAAGCACTGGAACAAAAAAAGACAAAGGTTATCCATATTACATATATATTATATACATATATATAGAATATGATAATGTACCTAAAAAAACCAAGAAATCAATGACAGTGAGAGCATTCAATGGGGTAGCAGGATATAGAATTAATATACAAAAATAGCCGGGCTCGGTGGCTCAGCCTGTAATCCCATGCTTTGGGAGGCCGTGGTGAGTGGATTGCCCGAGCCCGTGGGTTCAAGACCCGCCTGGGCAACTTGGTGAGACCTCATCTCTACAATAAATCAAAAATTAGCCGGGCATGGTAGCCCGTGCCTGTAGTTCCAGCTGCTTGGAAGGCTGAGGCGGAAGGATCGCTGGAGCCCAGCAGGTCGAGGCTGGGTGACAGAGTGAGACTCCAATTCAAAACAAACAAACAAACAAATATACAAAAATAAATTAATTTAACAAGCAATGACCATTAGAAGATATAATGAAGGAAAAGATTTAAACAGAAAGTAAGAAAAAATACTAGGAATAGAAAGAAGAGAATTACAAAATATATGAAGAATTAGAATAAATCTGAATATCATAATAAGAAATTTGAATGTATGGAAATTCATTGATATTCTTAGGTAGTATACATTATAAAGATGTCAGTTCTTCCTAAGTTAATATGTAAGTTAAATGCAATTCAAATAAAATTTTTATGAAAAAAATCAAGAACAGACAGGAAAACCTCCAAAAAGTAGAAAAATAGGTAAAGGACAGATATAAAAGAAAATTTAATATGTGGTAAAATTGACTTATAAGGTATACGTGGGAAAATATAGAATTTAAAAAAATTGGTTGAGATAATTGCATAGCCAGTTAAAAATATAAATGGGTCAGAAATCTATATGTAAAAGAAATGAAATAATAGATATACTGGAACAAAACAGGGATGAATTCCTTTATAATCTGGAAACATAAAAGAGTTTTCTAATAATTTCTGACAAAGTTCAGAAGCAATAACAGACAAAACTGATAAATGCAAATATATTATGAAAAAAGCCTGTGTGTATGAAATTTCATGAGCAAAATCAAAATGATGACTAAGAGAAAATATTTCTGAATTTTTAAATAAATAAAGGAATAATCTCCCAGTACATAAAGAGCCTTTAAAATGGAAAGATAATGAACAACTATTAAGGAAAAGAGCAATGAATATGAGAATCAACTCAAAGAAAAGAAAGACAAATGACCCTTAAAAATATGAACACATGCTCAACATGACTTACACAAACAGCAATGCAAATCAAAATTACACTGAAATACCACTTCTTACTAGCAGGTTGGCAAAAATCCAGAAGCTTGACCACACGCTTGGTTGGCAAAGCTTTGGAGAGTAGTTATTATGTACTGCTGATAAGCATAAAAATTCGACAAATCCACTGCAGGGCTATCTGGCACTATTAAGAAAAATTACATGTGTATTTTCCCATTAGTCCAGGAATTCCACTACACGGGTTACACCCTTAAGATAAACCTCCATATATTTGAAGCAACATATGTGCAAGGTTCTGATGTAGCTTATCCATAAGAGCAAAAGATTGGACACCAACTAAATGCCCACCATCAGGGGCAAGCTGAATAAATTGTAAATCTCCCACAAAGTGAATTATTATGATGCTTTAGAAGAGTTGAGATTCTCTGTGCTAGTATGGATTTAATCATCAGGTCATTTTTCTTTTCTAAAAATAGTGAAGATTAGTCTACCTAAAATTTTACTTTTTTAGTAAAAAAAAAAAATAAAGAGAAAGCATGTATCTATAGCTATGTATTGCTTAATGATGGGGATATATAATGAGAAATAATGTCAGTAGGCAATTTCTTTGCTGTGCGAACAAAATGGAGTATACTTACATACACCTAGATAGTGTAGCCTACTCACATTTAGGCTGTATGGTATAAACTATTGTTCCTAGGCTATTAACCTGTATAGCATCTGACTGTACTGAATACTGTAGGCAATTGTAATACAATGGTATTTTTGTATCTAAACATAAAAGAGGTACAGTAAAAATACTGTATTATAATCTTAGGGACCACCATTGAATACATGTTTCATTTTTGACCTAGATGTCCTTATGGACACATGACTGTATTTGTGTGAGTGTGCGTGTGTGTCTGAAAATGTAAACAAGAGATCTTTAAGGTAAGACAACATGGCAAAAGACTATCAGTCTAAGTGGTATGAAATTGTACTCATTTTCTGCGGTTTCTGTTTGAAAATTTTCATAATTAAAAATTAGAAAAAACATAATTGCATAAGGATGGCGCTTGATTTTTTCATATTCAAGATAAGGAATTTAGCATACATGTATCATCTGCCCATGTTTTTCCAATCATATATAACCATAATACAAATTTTGGAAATTAGATTATTATTAAGATTGAAATTTATGGTAAGTTTCACATTTTAATGTAATTTTTAATGGTATAAATTGTGATTTATTTAAATATCCTTTGGTTTAGCAGTTTTAGTGCTCTTATAAAAGCACTTTATACTACAGATTTCAGATTTGAAGAATTTAGTTTATAATAATTGTCAAAAACGTATCTTTTGAATATTGTATGTCTCATTTAAAGTTGAGTTTTCATATGAACAAATTGAACGTTAACTTCACTATAATTGTTTGAGTTTTTTATAGCCACGAGCCTATGTTTATTGTATTCTGAAGTTCAGTTTGTGCAAGAGTGTCATGGGATCAGGCACTTTTTTTTCGCACATTTACTTGTTTATTTTTGTTTTGTTTTTCTTTCTGGGTGATTTTAGGCTTACATCTCCCTCTTGAGTTACACATATTTTTAAAAAAAATTTAAAATAAATTTATATGTTAATTTGTATTTGTTTCCTATTGCCATAATGAATTGCCAAAAGTGTAGAGGCTTAAAACAACTCATATGTTTTCTTTTACAATTCTGGAAAACAAGTCCAAAATAAGTCTCAGTAGGCTAAAATCAAAGTTTGTGGGGAGGACTGGTTCCTTCTGGAGGATCCAGAAAAGAATCTGTTCCTTGCCTTTCCCAGCTTCTGGTGGCTGCTGGCATTTCTTGGCCTATGGACACCTCGCTCCAACCTCTGCTTGCCTGGTCACATTGCCTTCTCCATGTCTGCGGTCAAATATCCCTCTCTCCCCAGTTCTAAGGACACTTGTGATATTCCTAGAGCTCACACAGATAATCTAGGATGATCTCCCCGTTTTAAAGTCCTTAATTTAATAATTTATTCAAAGTCCCTTTTGCCTTATAAGGTGACATTCCCAGGTTTCAGAGATTAAGACATGAATATCACCGGGCTCGGTGGCTCAGCCTGTAAACCTACGCCTTTGGGAGGCTGAGGTGAGTGGATTGCCTGAACCCGCGGGTTCGAGACCCGCCTGGGCAAGCGAGACCTCATCTCTACAATAAATCAAAAAATTAGCCGGGCGTGGTAGCGCGCGCCTGTAGTTCCAGCTACTTGGAAGGCTGAGGC
>CAUYQG010258407.1:0-16257 GCA_963574415.1 Tarsius wallacei
GCCCAGCTGATTTTTTGATTTATTGTAGAGATGAGGTCTCGCTTGCCCAGGCGGGTCTCGAACCCGCGGGCTCAGGCAATCCACTCACCTCAGCCTCCCAAAGGCGCGGGATTACAGGCTGAGCCACCGAGCCCGGCTAACCTTATGCTTTTCTTATTGGTGTTTCCTACACAGCACTCATTTTGGACATTTAGGTAATGTTCCTTACAAAGGTTGGCATAATTTGTTTTCCAAGATTCCTTTGTGGAACCATAAATATTTATATATATTCTTTAAAATTTCATGTACAAAACTCATGTTTTCATTGCTGTTGATAGCTAAGGGTATTCTGTCATCTTCTTATAATAATTCTGCTAGCTTTTATATGTGGTTAGATTTGATCAGTTCTGAAAATGAAACTACAGCTAAACATGACCAGAAAACTTCTAAGTGGACTAAATCAACCTGAAAATATTACTAACAATACGTAAGAAAAAATATGTATAGAATATTAGTTTGAAATTCAAAGTTCTTTATAAAGTAAAATTAATTACAACTAGCACTTTCCATAGATGCTTAGATTGTTGCAATTTGTCTATCAGTTTCCCCTTTAAGTTTGTTATTAAGCATCAACACAGAACTGAAACATTCACACGGCAATAGACACTAGACTTCTTGCTGTCCTTATCTTCTAAGAAACTCTGATTTCTTTACTAGAGAAAGCAATGTGGAACAGGGGTCCCCAGTCCCCAGGCAGCAGACTAGTACTGGTCCATGGCCTATTAAAAACTGGAGGGCAGAGCTGGAGATGAGCGACAGGTGAGCAAGCAAAGCTTCATCTGTATTTACAGTCCATTGCTCACATTAGCCATTACCAATAGAGCTCCACTCTCTGTCAGATCATTGGGACACTGGATTCTTATAGGAGCACGAGTCATATTGTGAACTGGGCATGTGAAGGATCTAGACTGAGTGCTCTGTGTAAGAAGTTAATACCCGATGATCTGAGATAGAACTGTGATGGTGATGCTAGTCCTGGGAAGTGGCTGCAAATACAGATTAACATTAGCCATGAGGTTTGACTGAACGTCCTCCTCAGCTCCCCTCCACTTCGTGGAAAAATTGTCTTCCACAAAACCGGTCCCCGATGACAAAAAGTTTGGGGACCGCTGATGTAAAAGACAAAATTCTATGCACCAGAGCCCATGTCAGACTCACAGAGCTGAGGCAACACCATTCTTAAGTTATACCTAAGCAAAGCATGAAGTTGTATATTTTAAAGATTACAAATATGCACTGACACATTCATTTTAGCTCCAACATTATTTGCCTGAAATATCTGTAACTCTAACAAATTATAATTGAGTCTCCTTCTTCCTAATGATTTAGTCCTCTGTACAATTAAATTTCTGCTGGAAATAACATCTAACACACCTGAAATAATTAATTTGTGAGTTAATAAAATAATGTTAAAGTAGCTACAAAGCAATAATACTCTACTTTAACAATGTAAATCTTGCCTAAATAATAACTTTTGATCTTACAGTTGCTTGATGAATATCCTTTGAATTATAGGGGAGAAAAGATGTCTTTTCTCACTTATAGCTAGGTTCATGGCTGAAGCACCTGTAATAGACAAATTAATAAGATAAAACATACACATTTATTTAATGAAATTTTTATGTGACAAAGGAGCATTCAGAAATGAAGATTCAAAAAAATAGAGAAAACTGTGTATTTTTATGTTTAGGTTTGATGAAGCGTGGACGGTTATGAAAAAATGTGATTGGTGGACAAGACAGTATCATCTAATGGTAATAAACAGAGGAGAACTTAGCAAGACTTGCTTGTTCAGATTCTTCTCGGTGTCTATGTTTTTGAGGATAAAGATGTTCCTTTCTTCTCAAATGAGGGTCTTCTCTTGCTTCAGGGGAAAGTGAGAAAATTCTTCTCTAGGAGTTGAGACTTTATCAGGGTGGGAGAAAGCCAGAGTGATTCTCCGGGTTCTGCTGTTTTCTCAAGTGCCAAGGTGCAATATTTTAAGGTAGTGTGATCTGAATTCTGTCATCTATAACCCACTAATGCACAACTAAAGTCATAAAAAGTGATGTTTAAATCATTGTTATATGAAATACATTTTTACATTACATTTTAAAAAATTTAAATATGTGTGGTATTCGTGTCTCAGTGGAAGGTTTTTACTTGGAGGAGGCTTCTGGTTACTGGGATTTAAGAGATATCCATTTTTTTCTAGTTTTCTTAATGAGAAATATGAAAGCCATAAGCAGTGCATTCTCTAAACTTATGAAGCAGGATTTTATTCATCTACGCTCTAGCCCACCTGAAATGACCAAGATATGATTTTATGCACTCAGTCAAAAACATGCTGGACTTTATTGGTTAGATTTAATTTATTGCTATGGATTAATACAAAATAATAGTATCATCTATCATCATTAGACTCTACATATGTTAAAATGTCACCATCTAGATGGTTAATTATAAATTTAGTACCATAGTCAATTTGCACCAGTTTCATAGATCAAACAAAAATGCAACTATTATTAAAATAAAGCTTGAATATGTCTGATTTATC
This sequence comes from Tarsius wallacei, assembly GCA_963574415.1. Classification (NCBI taxonomy): domain Eukaryota; kingdom Metazoa; phylum Chordata; class Mammalia; order Primates; family Tarsiidae; genus Tarsius; species Tarsius wallacei. The sequence goes on from CAUYQG010258407.1 coordinate 2,576, forward strand.
TTTAAAGTCATGTCCTTTCTTATCTCTTCTACAAAATAAACCCTTAAAATAATCTTTCCTTTTTGTTAACAATTTTTTCTCTGTTATATATTATTTTTTACTAACTTTAATGTATCATTATATGTGTATGTAATATGTCAAATTCAATGCCTAGTTTTTAGAAGTTTTGTGAAGTTTAATTTTTAAACAAATTACAATTTCTTTAAGTGGATATATATTGACAATTGCTGTTTTCCTATTTAATTTACTCATCATTGTAAAATAATCTTTTTATTTCTGTTAGTACTCTTTGTCTTGAGGTCAATTTTTTCTGATATTAAAATATCCACTCCAGGGCAACCCTCTTTAGAATTCCCTCCTGCTTGGGAGCTTTTCTATCTTCTTAATAAACTCCTGCTTTCTAAAAAAAAAAATACATATTAATGAAACTTATTATTCAAAGTATTCAAAGGTCAATAAAAGTCCCAAAAATATAATTTGAGATTTTAAAAGAATTTTGTACAATCTACTAATTATTTCAGTTATTGCTTACTTCAGTTAGTTGCAGATGCATATTTAGATTATATTGCCTGTCTCAAGTATAATTTCATAACTTCTTTGACATCAAAGCAAATATAAGACACTTAGAAAACTATATTCCATTTAATCTTTTTTAATATAAATATCCAAATGATTACAAACATTAAAATGTCTTGCTTTCAGTTTAATTTTTCTTACAATTCCTATTAGAGATTAGAGCCTTACCTAGGATCTGAGGGACTTGGCCATGGTGAGACTAATTCTGTCAATTCTCTGTTGAAACCAGGCACAATGGCTCACACTTGTAATTCCAGCACTTTGGAAGGCTGAGGTGGGAGCATCACTTGAGCCCAGGAGTTTGCGACTGCCACTACCAAAAAAAAAAAAAAGAAAGACAGAGAGAGAGAGAGAAAGGGGGGGGGAGAGAGAGAGAGAGAGAAAATCATAGCAAAAGTTTTCTGGGATTAAAAAAATTTTTTCCATTATTCCTGTTTTCAGAAATTGTCTGAAAGCTCTTTCTTTCATTTCTTCATAACTTTCTTAGCCTTTTGGAAAAGTGAGATAGATAAGGAAAATAGTCAACACAAAAAAACTCTTAAGTCTTTCCGTGACATGTCGGAGAAAGAAAAATGTAAAGAGAAAATGCAGACATAATGTCATTTCCATTTACAATGAAAGTTATGGTCACATATTTTATTAACTAACACTATTTCCTTTAAAAAAATGTACTCATGCCAAGAAATTCTGTTAATAATGAAGGTTAGAGGTTACACTGAAGATACAGCTGTCATAGCAAAATTTGACACAAACGTCCTTGGAAAGATATCACAAATAATAAAATAATAATAAATAATAATAAAAAAAATAATAATAAAAAATAATAATAATAAAAGTCTGCTTCACGAAATATAAAGTGAGATATGGTTAAGTTTAGTATTATTAGGACCTTGCTCCAACCTGATAAATCAGTGAGTCAAGTTCTTATTCCGTGTCAGTGCCCTTATCAAGGAAAGCAAGTCTTTCCACATACAATCTGTACAAGTAAACTATTTTTTGGTCTAGGGAGACTGTTTCTTATTTGGGCATTAAATAGTTTTTGTCTTTAATGGAAAAGTGAAGGCCTGTAGAGACACATAAATACATATTTTTATATTTTAATGATTTTTATTCTTTGAAATCATATTATGAAATATTTGACATACTAAAAAAGTCAGAACAGTATTGATGGGGCTCAGGACGTGCCACCTTGAAATATGGCACCTTGTCATTTGAGAAAATAGCGGAAGCATGATTTTTGGTCTTTGCCAGCCTGCTTTAGCAATTCAACTTCTCAGTTATTTGGCATCTTTTGTTCCCCATTATCACCTTGCTCCCCAATCCCTGCCAAAGCAGATCATAAGATCCTCACCCGAAAGGTTTTCCTAACACCCAGAGAAAAGCCAGAGACACAGAGATGCCACCAGGAAGCTGAACAGATAGGCTCTGTCAAATTTCCCTGGTTTATTAGCAATGGATCATACTACAAATCATATTTCTCCATGACCATCACTCTTCATCAAATCTTTGCATAAAATTATACAAGTTTCTTTGGATCTTCACTTTCTTGTGAAGGTTTCTGTGCCACATAAAACTTAGATTAAAAAATTGTATGGTGCTTTTCTCTTGTTAAGGAGTCTCAGCCATGAACACAGAAATTTATTTGGACACGCTTTTTTTGTTTATCTTCAACACACTAACAGAAAAACCCCATGTGCCTCTAACCAACTGAAGATCTAAAATATTATCAAAAAATTAAAGAGACTTTTGCAATCCTCTCTGATCTCATCCATCTTCCGCCTAGACAGGGATTACTACTATTTTATAGTTATCATTCCCAAAAATGTTTTCATACGACTGCTATAGGTATGTATATGAGTAACTGCAATAAACCTTTGTATTTAAAGTCTTTCTCTGTGTTGAATGCATTTCTAGTATGTTTGTCTGGTTTTCACCTCATCTCTGGGAGTCTTTGTTTATGCTGTGTATTTTAAAACTTCGTTAAATTAAAAAAATACATATCTTTTTCCACAATTCTGATATTCTTCAGTTTTATTCAATCTTTTGTTGGAATTCATTCCTTTTGCTGCTTAAACTCCATTGACTTTCTTTTCTTATTTTGGTCAATGATCTTATATTTGGAAAATTATTTTCTTATACAAGTATTTGTATTTATGAAACCTTTAGTTTACTTACATTTTTACAAAAGGATTTTTGACTTTTGCCAGGTTGCTATTGCAATTCAACTTCTCAGTTATTTGGCATTCATTGTGCCCCACAATACTTTGCTTTCAAGTTCCTCATTCCACCACCTCTGCTATTCCAATATTGACACGATATTATCTATGAATGTTCTTCTGAGTTGGGTACTGTTCCCATATTATCTTTCTTGGTTGGCTTCTTCAAGATCTTCAAATAACTTCCTAAGCAACGGTATACCTGTAACTTGTTTTCGGAAGCTCCCTTTCTTCCTTCCTTCCTCCCTTCCTTCCTTCCTTCCATCCTTCCATCCTTCCTTCCTTTCCTATATTTTAAAAGTAACTCAGGAGGAGGAAATAAAAGCATTTGTTCATTTGCAATCTTGGTCCAGAAGCATTTTAAACATTTAAAAAATAATTTTAGGTGTAAGGAAAAGTTGTGAAAATAGTATAAAAAAATTCTCAAATATCCTCCACTGAGATTCCTCAAATGTTAGTGCTTTTACATCTGCATTGCCTATTTTTGGAAATGTTTGAAAGAAAGTTGTGGACAAGATATTGTTTTATTCTCTAAAGACTTCAGTGTACATTTTCTAAAAACACGGACATGCTTTTTTTTTTTAGTTGGAGTCCTACTCTTGCCGCCCAAGCTGGAGTGCAGTGGCACATTCATGGCCACCGCAGCCTGGACCTGCTGGGCTTAGGCAATCCTTCCACCTCAGCCTTACAAGTAGCTGGAACTGCAGACGCATGCCACCATGCTGCTAGTTTTTGTCATTATTGTATGGATGAGGTCTCACCAAGTTGCCAGGTTGGTGTTGAATGCCCCTGACTCAGGCAATCCTTTTGCCTCGGCCTCCCAAAGTGCTGTAATTATAGGCTGAGCAACCGCACCTAGCCTATTCTTTACATTAGCACAGTAAAATGATCAAGATCAGGAAATTAACTTTGTAATTGTACTTTAAATTATGGGTAGTCAACATGATTAGTTGTCCAACTAATGTCTTTCTATTAGAGAAGAAAACTTTTTTCTTGTCCAAAGTCTAATTTATAGTCATATATTGCATTTAGTTGTCGTGCCTCTAATTTACTTAGGAATGATTCCTTGGACTTTCTTCATAACTTTTACATGTTTTTAAAACCAGAGATCAGTGATTAGTAAAACATCCCTCAATTTGGGTTTGTTGGAGTTTCCTCTTGATTAGATTTAGATTACATATTTTTGACCAGAAGCATCAGAATTGCTGTTGCCTTCATCTCAGTGGGACATGTCAACCTTCAACATGATGTCATTTGTCTCATTTCTGGTGCTGTGACCAGTTGGTTAAGGTGGTGCTGAGGTCTCTTACAACTTATAAGGGCTTCTATAGAAAGGATACTGAGTGCAGAAGGGGCCAAGTCAGAAACGCAGAGCCACAGTGAGCGCCGTGGGAGAAAGGAGGGGGGAGACAAGAGGGAGTCAGTGCATCAGAGGGAGTCAGGGCATCAGAGATTCCTCGGCAGTCAATACAGGCACTGGGTGTACCACACAAGGAAACTCAAGATCCAGGCGTGTATGTCTACTCACCAGAACAAGATCGTGAGGGAGAATCTTCTAGAGAGTTCTGTAGGCTCCTGCTGTCCCTAGACTATTGTCTCCAGAATCCACAGACAATTCCTGGCGGTGGGTCTCTGGTTACTGTTGCTCAGCAGAATGGGAGCTATATGGGTAAACAGCAAACACATTTATTTTTTTCGGTTTTAATATTCCTTTAAACATTAATTGACAGCAATACCAATTATAATAGTATTAAAAAAACTTAAGATTCCTAGGGATACATTTAACAAAATGTGTGTAAAAATTATATACTGACAACTGTAAGTCATTGCTAAGATATATTAAAGAGGTTCCAAATAGACAGAGAGATGTACCATACTAACAAACTGAGAAGCTCGATACTGTTGAAATGTCAAATATCCTGAAGTTGATCTACAGTCAAATGCAACGCAAACAAAAATAATTTTTTAAAAGTAAGGTAAAGTTATAAGGTTCACATAATCGATTCCAAGGCCTTTATTTATTTATTTATTTATTTATTTGGGTCAAGGCTACATTAATTAGCACAGGATAAGTTTTCTATAAGGATTGTAAGAAAGAAAATGTCATATTTTTATCTCAGTCATTGCAAAGTTCACGGCTGATACCCCTATAAAAAATGACAGATTAACAAGGAGAAACATAGCAAATTTATCCAGACAAGGTTTTACATGACCTGAGAACTTTTAGAAATGAAGACGCAAAGAAATAAGAAAACTATATTTAGGTTTGATAGGTTTGATAAAGGATGGACCGTCATGTAAAAGTATGATTGGACAAAAACGAGTCTGATCCTCAGGTTAATAAACTTGGGGGAACTATGCAAGGCCTGTTTGTTCAGATTCTTCTTGGTGTTTCCATGTCTTCATTCCTTTTTTCTGCATAGAGTAAGACTCTTGTCACATGAGAGTTTATGACCTACTTTCAGAGGAGGTAGGGAAATAATTTTTTTTTCTCCCACACAGAAAGGTGGGAGAAGGTCAGAGTGACTTTTCTGCTCTTGCTGTCTTCCCAATTTCCAAGGTGCCATACCTTGGGGTAGCGTGTTCTGCACCTTGTCAGCATAGACACATAGATCAATGGAACAGAATAGTAATTCCAAAAATAGACCTACATGTATATGGTTCATTGCTTTGCAGCAAAGGTGTCCAAGCAGATCAATGAGAAAAAATAATTCACTTTTTTTATGTAAGGTGCTGGAACAATTAAACATCTGTATGCAACAATATGAACTCTATTGTTATATCATATATGAAAAGTATTGTTACATTATATATGAAAAGTAACTCAAAATAGATCAAAGCCCTACATGTGACAGCTAATATTATAAAAGTTCTAGGAAAAAGAGAAAATTTTGGTAAAAATTTTAAAGTACAAAGTGTAAAATAAAAAGCACGACACTTTAAAATGATAAATTTATTTGAACAAAAAGGGATGATGAGCCTATAAGACATTATTTGTGTGCCTGATGAGTCTAGGATTATTCTGTGAATTTCTGTCACCCAGTTTCAGAAAGGAAACTTTAAATCAATCTTGTAAATTTTCCATTATTTGGTGTTTAGATGCTAAACTATTTACAGTGGAGTGAATATTCTCAGTTGAAAATGATTTTGTGAGCATTGTCATTTTTGAGAAAAACAACAACATGTTTTCCTAACACAATACTTGTGTAATTTGGAAAACTGGATACAAGATCCACTTACTTCTGAAAGCTTATGCTTCCCCAGCATGTCACAGAGGGTGCAGCATGTAGTCTCAATCAATTTGCTGCATGATATAATTAAATTATATAAAAAACTTAGAAGGAGGATGCAGAGGGGTAGATAAGAAAGAAAGAACCAATTGACTATAGTGTTGACTGTAACTGATATAGCATTTAATTGACCATTACACAGGGAAGCACATTTGTAGAAATATCCATTGTTAACCATCACATGGTAAGAAAAATTATTTTAGCATATTGTTTACAAAAGCTACATGTGCCCTCATTATGGTAAATACCTGTATATTGAAAATATTGTTAAAATCACCAACTATAGATATTTACATTCCTCATTAGGTTTAAAGACAATATAGCAATTAAATATAAAATAATGTGAATTGGGAGTATATGCCTATTTAGAATATAAAGAAACAAATTTAATAAAGACGATTTTTCAATAACATAGTACCATGTGTTGAAAGCTAGGCCAAATGACTTCCTAGGATTTTAATCACTTAACAAGTTGATATAAAGACAGTGCTTGTCCTTCAAGAATGAGAAATAGCATATATTTTCCTACTATTTTTAATTTTTTACATCTGGCATTTATTTCAGTCTGACATTTAAGCAACTTGAATATTAGAAAAACAACAACAGTCTTTTAGTATTTTAGAAAAGGTCAATTAATCTAATTTGATATCTATAAGTGACATCTTTCACTTTCAACAATGGGCCTTTAAAGTCAGCTAGTTTATTAAGTGGTAAATGACACACCTGTTCTAGAAAACACCACCTTTATAGGAAGTTGTATGATTGCCTTATTTCTTTGAATGAACAAAACAGAGAGTAGATAATATCTATGAGCTTGTGAAGTCCCACTTTCCTGACTAGGTGTAAAAGACAGTGAAGACCGCGATCAGCAATTTCATATCTATTTAAACAGTATTTACAGAACACTTCTTAGTTCTAGAACATATTATTGAAAGGTTTTGTGCTCAGGTATCTGTAATCTAGCAGAATGACAGCAACATCAACTTAATTATAATTTAATATAGCAAGGAATAGAATACATTTAGTCAGATAAGTACTTGAGATGCAAAAGATAGTAATCACCCAGTTTTGGAACCAAGTTGTAAGTGAGCAATTATTTGAGGCCTGCAAATTAGTTTTTTTTTCAGATGTGGCCTTCCGTGCAAACAAGATTATAGGCAAAGTACAACGGAGTAAAAAGGGAACTTTTTATTCACTTTATCTCCATCCACTCCTGGCCACAGGCCAACTTCCCCTTCCTCCACTCTTGCTGTGATCACCGTGTCCTGGACGTGTGGGCCTCTGGGCATTCCTCAGACTTACCAAGCAGTCATTGCATGTGCTTCTTCCTCCGCCTAGAATATTCCTCAGCTTGCTGTGTATATCACTCATTTCTTCACTTTATTCTGCTTCTTACTCAAAAGCACCACGTTTGGATGTCTTTCTAAACCATCCTGTATAATGGCCTTCCCTTCATTGACCTTCAGTCCTTGTTCCATGCTCTACCATCCTTCACACTTGCCATGATTGATGTAGTACCTGTCTGTTGATGTGTTTATTACTGACTCCCCTGCTAGAATGCAAGTTCCTGAGTGCAAGAACTCTGTACATTTTATTCCATAGTGTTCATTAATTAATAGACATTATTTAATGCTATTTTATGTACTACTTTCATTTGTTTAAAATAATGTTTGGATTTTAGTGAAGTGTAATACTTATGTCATTGAGAAATTACTGATATGTTAATATATCAACTTATCATCCTTCCTCAGGGTTAATCATTAGGCATTATCTTAGACCTAGGGACTCAAAAGAAAAAAGCCAGAAAGACTTGCGTATATCCCCCTATTCTATGGCCCACATATCTGCTATAATTTGATACCTACACTGGGATAGTGATTTGTCAGTAGCCTTAGACATGCTCAGTTTTAAGTCTTATTAACACTGAAGTCATCCAGAATTACCAACATTTCTGCTTTGTTTTGGCATCATTTCTGGTAATGTAGTTTATTTCATTCTAATATAAAGTGTTACTCATTATCATCATCTGAAATATTTTAATAAATTGCGGCCAGTAAAAGAAACTCTCAAGCACTGATTAAAAAATAAATTGACATCATGGCAAAAATGTGGAAAATGGAAACACTCAAGCCCAAGGATGTAAGTTTTGTTATGCAAGGACAAAAAGTAAAAAGGAAAGAAAGGCACCCAAAGAGACCTGCCAAATTGAGGATTAATTGGAAATGAGTAGTACATAACTCAACTATTTAGAATTTACACTGTCCAGAGAAAAGAAGTCAAATTGCATTCACAGTTTTAGGCTCAAGCAAAAATCTGAAAGTGACTGGCAAAGGTAGACTACAAAATACTTTAATTATTTTCTAATGTCACAAAAACAGGAGACATTTTGCATTGAATTATGCAAAATGACATCCCATTAACACCCAGTCAACTGCTTAAGTCAATGGCAATAATTTCCACTCTATTTTTGTCTAAAATAATTAATAGCGATTAAAAAATCTATAATAAGCTTGGCAAAAGGGTGGCTAAAAGATATTTCTCATTATGTTTAAAGTGATGAAGGGAGGGATTATCAACAAAGTTGGTCGGTCCCATTATATACGGAACATTTGTAAACTCACACATATTAAACCATTCTCTAACGGGTTGGTAATAACATTATTTTTTCTATCATTCAGCCTCAAAATTGGGAGTTGGCTTAGAACACATTCTACACATATCTCCTCCCTTTATAGATGTAGTGCAATGATGTTAACTGGGTTGAGTTGAAAAGTTGATGGGGGAGAAGTAAATTTAAAATTATTGACAAGTTGTGTGATTTCTAAAAAACTAAAATGTTTTTTCACTGTGATATAAAACTGAATATTTACAAAGAGTTTCAATTGTCAACGTACTAGGTGATAACGTATGTTGACATCACAGAGGCAGCATGGTGTAAAGAATGTGATTTAGAGCCAGACAGATCTGGGATGAAATGATAAAATCCTCTTCTGGCATTTACTGTTGCTGGCACGTTCAAATGTTTTTGAAACTTTTGTTTTCTAGCTTATATATTGGTATATGTATGGTTATCTATCTATCAATCAATCAATCTATCTATCTATCTAACATCTATCTATCTATGTGTCATCCATTTATCTATCTACTAGCATCTATCTATATACTATCATCTACTTATCTATCTTTTACCTATCATCTACTATCTATCTTTATTTTCATCATCTATCTCTTATCTATCTATCTCTATCTATTGATCGATCGATTGATTGATCGATCTATCCATCCATCCATTCATCCACCCACATATCTATCATCTATCTATCCTTCTAATAAGATTCATGGCCAGAAATGAGCATAAATAAGCCCCTTTCATCAGAGTGTTTTTGGGGCGAGTTGAATCAATCTGACTTGTAGCTAAGATGGGTTTGGGTTTTCTTGTAGCTTTAGGCAGATTTGCTCACCATTGGCTATAATGATATGAAGACATGATGAGGACTTTCTTTTTTAGCAGAGCTTGAGATAACAGTGCTTGGAGGTTCAGTCTTATTTTCCTATACTCAAACCTCTACAGATGCAGAGGCTGTGCCTTGAATGGAGGTTCTCTCAGCTCTCCAGTCTCCCCCAGACACATTTATCCTCTCCCTAGTATTCTGTGGAGTTGCTACTAAGCTTTTGTCTCATATTTTCTCTGACCTCCATCTTTAGTAAATTTAAGGAAGTTTTGTAAATGCATGCTTCTTTGCATTCTAAGCAATTCAATGTGTTTGGAATATTATTTTGTAGTAGTATTATATTGTATTACTATTTTGTGGTTCTTATTGTTAAGGTGAGGACAAGTTTCTCTTGTGGCTTTCCATGTCCTATGTACACATGGAAGTCTTAATACATTTTTGAAATAAAAAGATCCTTGATTTTAAAATATTTCATTTATTTTTGTTTTTCTTTACAGAAGGTTTATGGTTAGTATTTTGTGTTATGTTTGATAAATCTTTCCTATAATAAGTACACAAAGATATCCATCTCTCTTTTCTTCTAAGAACTTTATTGTTTCCTGACAATTACTCCAATAAAATCTGACCTACAGTAGACTCTTAAACTATGCAGGAGTTGGAGCACAGACCTCCAACATGCAATCAAAATTTAAATAACTTTTAGCTCCCCTCAAATGTAACTATTGATAGCCTGCTGTTGACTGAAACATTACCAATAAAGTCAGCACATATTTTGTTTTCTTACTGTATTCTTGCAATAAAGTAGCCAGAGAGAAGAAAAGGTTATTAAGAATATCATAAGGAAGATATATTCCCTATTCATTAAGTGGAAGTGGATCATCATAAAGGTCTTCATCCTTATGGTCTTCACATTGAGTAGATGGAGGAGGAGAAAGAAGAAGAGAGTTTAGTCTTGCTGTCTCAGGGTGGCAGTGTAGAAGAAAATCCATATATAAGTAAACTTGTGCAGTTCAAATCTGTGTTGTTTGAGGGCCAATTGTATTCTTAAAATTTTGAGGAGAAATGTATTAGTTTGAAGGTATGGACATTTTGTGTTTACTTGAGAGTGTAATTTCCTCCATAAGTATTGTTTTCATTGTGTTTGATATATAATGTATACACACACACACACACATATATATAGTTTTCATTGAGTTTGATAAAAGGGGTAAATAATAATGATTTTATTTTGCCCCTTTCAATCATAATTTCTTTCATTGCTATATTTAAATTGTAAAAATATCTAATGTCTTTGTAATTCCATAAATTCATCTTTACTTATTAAGATTTTAACATCACTGTTCCACTTTTCAGTAACAAAAGGAATTTAAAATGGATTATTTACTTACAGCAGAAGAATAGTAAACAAGGAATAAAATTTGAAAACTTAATACAACTATATTGCTCAAGGAATTTTATTGATTTAACCTCTTTAATCAGTCAAATTCTCATTACACAGTTCAGTCTGAATTCATGTGATGCTATCCATCAAATTTTTTGTGTTACTTGCTAGATCTGGAGATTAGAAGAAAAAATAAGAAGGCTATTTACAATAAAAATAACTTGCCCTTAATTTAAGACTAATTTTTCTTAGTTTATAGGCTTCTCTAAAGACATGCTTATAGTAGATTAATGGTTTAGAGGGAAAAAAAAAATCTCTGTAGTAATTTATTTTAATTTTTTCTAACATTTGGAAGATATAATTTTTTTAGGTGATGTATAGCGTATGTGATTTTTAGGCTGCTTTAAGGTGAAGGATTTAAAATTTCTTTTCTGTAAATACATTGGAGTGAAGAAAAAAATGCAAAAGGCACAACACCTTTTTATAATTACAAGATACAAAATAATCCTAAAGTCTTCAAAAGCAACTTTTTTCTTTCATCCCTGATCTTGTAAATAGTTATAAATACTAACTTATAACTAAAGTCATATAATTTTTTTTACGGAAAACATTACATCGTGTTGCAAAGATGGAATATAAAGCAGTTTGTTTTTGTACCGTTAAAAGTTAAATGTAACGTTTTTATACAATAAAGAAATGTGTTTTTCTCTTTCCAGGTATATGGCTATTTCTCATATCAGAATTCTATCATCTGGATTGTCTAGTGTTGAGAAATAATATTTACTTTTAAACTAGACTTAATATCAATCATCATTTATACAAATTTTTCCCAGAGATATGGAGGCCCATGACGAGGTATGATATAGGTGAAAATAACACACACACACGCACACACACACACACACAATTGTATAACAAATTAAAAACTGTGAATCAAGCTATTCATGCTTTCAGAGTTCTAAGACTGCAACATCAGTCAAAATTAAAAATTAAAAATTAACTTCTAATTTCCTAGTTATTTTCATAAAGATTTGTAGCAACCCAGTAGTCAGAAGTGGTTTGAAAATGATGTAGGAGGCTCAGGGAAGATGGTGGTGGAATCAGTCGGACTATAGAGTCTCTGTGTGCGTGAATTAGTGTATGGATAATTTTGTGTACATGTCTATGAGTAAGTGAGCATGTGAGTGGCTGACTGAATGGGGACTCAGAAGCAAGTGGCCAGGACTCTCCTGGTGAAGCAGCTGGTGCCACAGCTGCTCTACTGGGACTCTAGTGTTTCCTGGGCTGCAGAAGCTGAGCACCATTTTTAAAATCAGCAAAGTCCTTCCCAGGAAGAAGCTGCCAGGAGTGAATGCCAACTCCAGGCTCTGCCTCACCTGTGCAGCACCTGGCCGAAAACTGACAAATGTCATGGAGGGAGCACAGTGAGGGAGCCCAGAGGCAGAGCCACACTGGAGAAGGCAAAACAAGCTCCCTGTCTTGAAAACTGGGCAGGGAAGTGCTCTGGCTTGCTCATCACAGAGCAACAGACCTGAGCTCTGTGACTGATGGGTTAACTACTCAGGGGTTGATTGTGATCGTGAGGGAATATCCTGGCAACACAAACTTCAGAGGTTCAGAAAAAGTGCTGATTCTCAGGTGCCACATCCCCTACCTGGATTCAGCCTTGAGTCAAAGGGTGCACCAAGAAAAGGATGAGGAAAACCCCTGAAGATATCAGTGATGAGTCTGGGCTGACCCAACCCCCTTCTCCCAGCAATCCTCTGAATGTCAGGTCCACACAACTGAGGCATGACTGAGAGGGATGAACCTAGGTGGAGCCTGGACATCAGCCATAATTGAAGGACTCTACTCTGGGATAAGCTTGGCTAGGGCACCCTTCTCCCCAGTACTTGGGGAGGAGGCAATCCCATACCTCCCCACTGAGGGAATCCCTCTGACCATATGAGACTGGGAAGGGAGGACTGAAGCCCCACCCACCCCCACTGCCCCCTCCTTCCCTGGGCTGTGCACTAGGGAGATTGTGAATGAGGCTGCATGCCTGAAGGAGACAGCAGAGGGACTTACCTGTGAGCAGCTGAGAGAAACAATTTCAGAATCTGCTGCAAGAGAATGCTTAGTACCTAGAATTTTCTTTCTTTCTTTTTTCTTTTTTCTTTGTGCATGAATATGTATATGAGGGTTTGATTTGCATTTCCCCTCTTCTTTTTTCTCATTTTCTATTTTTTTCTTTCTTCTTTCATTCTTTGTTTTCTGTTTATGTGTGTATGTGAATGATTGAATGTTCATCTTTCAGTTTCTTTTTTTGTTATTCTCTCTTTTTAGTTTAATGTGTGTATGAATATATGTGTGAGGGTTTGATTTGCATTCTCCCTTTTTTTATCCTCTTTTTTGTCTTCTCCTGTCATTTTTTGTTGGGTGTGTGTGTGTGTTCAGTTTTTTGTTTTGTTTTTCCCTGTTTGTTTTGTGTATGTGTGTGTGTTTTATTATTTTTTGCTTTGGTTTCTGCTTTTGTTTTTCTGTGTTTCATTTGTTTGTTTTATTATTTGTGTCCATCCTATTTCATTCTACTTTTCTCTGTTCTTCTCATTGCTGTTACTTTACCTTGGACTTGGGGAGTACACATACATAACCAGTACATAATCATATAAAATGGTAGTGGGGAGTGGGTCCCAGGAGGCCCATACACCAGCCAGTGAATATTGTAACTTGCAAATAGTTTCTGAATCCCAGCTCACCAGCCTCAGCTTTATTTGACTCTAAATAC